>LS997563.1:7628436-7780936 GCA_000469685.2 Haemonchus contortus
AAAGTGAATGACAGTAAAGTTCGGTAAATGAACAGATATCGGATCGCACGGCTAACGCCAGGCTCTCCTCCTTCTTGTGTCAAACACCCTATCCCGAGAAATGTTGAACTGAAGAATTTTATTCCCTTTCTCAAAGTTTATAGTTTTTAAGTTTTTTCCGTGCTTAGCTCAGTGAGAGTATGGAACTGAAACAGAGCTCGAAATCCTTCTTTGACACAACAGAAATTTATCGTTATCAGATATTTTTATCAATGGACCCTTTCCCTTACGGAGATATCATTTGCTGAAAATTCTAGATTACAGGCGGTCGAATAAGTTTTCTCGCAAATGATATCGAGCAAAGAGGATCCTTCATTGAATCAAAAACCTTGCTGGGTAACGGTCGTAATCTGATAGTAAGAAATGAACAAAGTTCTAATCTGCTTAGCGTATTGCCCTAATGGGTAGTAAGAAATGAACAAAGTTCTAATCTGCTTAGCGTATTGCCCTAATGGGTCCCTATCACTACACTTATCACTCACTTTTGTCACCCTACTCTACCATCTCGTCTTATCGAGTGAAACATACTGAACGGTCAAAGCTACATCGTAGATACCGAAGATGTTAGGATTTCGGTGGCACTCTTAGGTCCTTTATCTTCTCTTATCAGTTTTCATCAGATCCTGTCACCGAGTACCTACGATCCCGTCACATCCTGCATCACCTAATAGAATGCCGAGGTTCCACTGGTAATACAAAAAGTGTGATCCTACCAAATTTGAGCTCTCTAGGTCCACGGAAACAGGAGATATGAATTTGCGGCCCAAAATTACTATCGCGCACGCCCCGCTCCCTGTGCATGGAGTCCGGTCCTGCCACCCACCATAAGTGTTCCCGTCCTGTCTCCTGTGCTCCTACCAAATTTAAACGCTTTGGGTCCACGACCTGCCCCCTGTGGGTGGAGTCTGCTCCTACCACCTACCATAGGTGTTCCCATCCTGTCCCCCTTACTCCTACCAATTTTGAACGCTTTGGGTCCACTGGAGCAGGAGTTATGAATTTGCGACCTAAAACTTCTTTCGCGCACGACCTGCCCCCTGTGGGTGAAGTCTGGTCCCTATATGAACCTCTAAAAATAAGCTATTGACTATTGCTACTACGATAGATGGTAGAAAATGCGATATAGAAACACTTGCCCGTTGTCACGGCTATTGCGAGAAAAGACACACGCAAAGGTTAATACTTTTATCTTCATACGACAAGAAATGCGATATGTGACTTACTGGTCAAGCTCCTACCTCATTAGGGGTCTTCGGCACTCTCTGCGCTCGGGGAAAAGGAACGACGCGGCGTCAGCAGATGTGTGTCATGCACGGGCCGCTCTTCTCCGCGGCCCCGAGTTCCTTCGCTGACTCGAGGCTCCATGATGCTCCCGATTCTCCCGAGCTGCTGGTAACTTCAGCTGTCCGGCGACAGCTGGCACCCTCTACTTCCCATTCTCCTGCTCGCACACTGGAGCCTCTTTTATTCCTTCTCCTTCAGCGGTGCGATCATCTGAGTGCTTCCTATCCCTCTGAGTCGAGGTTGCACGATAACGATGGTGATGCGAGAATACGACACACGAAAAAGAGAAGCAACCGCTTGGCGCCTTGACATGACACTGAATGGCAACGTGTTGAGTGCACACTCGGCCGCACGCCCAGTGCCTCGTGGCATCGATGACGACGGCGCACAGCGCAATCGATGGTGACGGTGATGCGCGGCGAATGGAATGTGCGCGGTGTAGTGACAGCCCGGATGTTATGAAGTCGTGGGCTTCGCGACACTACGGGCCAACCAAACAAAAACTCAAGTTTTTGGTGTCGATTAAATAGATGGGCGTCTGAGCTTTCATTCTCCTTTTCGGAAGAGTTGTGGCATTCTATGTATGTAGTGCCTATTTGTTCTATCACGAGTTCGTCAATGTGATCATTCCTGTTTGCTTATATGAAACAAAAAGATCAATTCGACCCTTTATTTTGCTATTTTCGAAGATTACAACGTGACTTTAACGTTAAGATATGGATAAAATCGATATACTCAACCGTTTCGGATTTGATTGGTGCTGCCGGATATTCGACCAATCACAGAGACGCATGTAGGCAGCTGCCCTTTCGATGGAGAAGTTACCAGAAACTCGCTGCCGTGGCAACTTTTCCAATGCTGTCGAAATGCTCCCAAATAGTTTTACCAGTATATCTAATTCCGGCACCCAAATGGTAATTAAAAAATGATTTTAGCAATTCTCCACGATCAGGATTAAGTTTGGTTGCAATATCGCAAAGCTTTCGAAGAATATCATACAATGCAATATCTGCCAAATCCACCTCCCTTGCTTGAGTGATGTTTTCGACATAATCGTAAAGAGCGAAACTTGTGTCTCTTAGAGCTAGAAAAATTGGTTTGATGTCCTCAAATGTCAATGGATTACAACTAGTTATCGTCAAACGAGTTTGACCTACCAAAAGTTTAAAGTGGTCGTTTTCCTGAAGCTTATAAGGTAGGGAATTGTTGACTACAATTAGTATGGTTTCGATGGCCTTCAGTGATTTTCTCAATTCAGCGTCTGAATCGTTTCGTGGAGTATCCGTGCCCACCGAACTCGTCTTTGTTCCAGCGCTCACGTTAGTATGAACTAACATTTGAAGGGCTCTTCCATTTTCAAGATGTTCTGAAATACTGCGTTTCCCCTGTTATCTTGTGAAAAATAGTAATGTTCACAATAAAACATAGTAATGTTCACAAAAATTACGACCAATGATAACTTTATCGACAAATATCAGGCATTGTCGCATTACTAGGACAGAACGCGAACTTTTCGCGTGGTGAGCGACATGTTCGCGCATTAAGTTGCTTATTAACAATATAAGCTCCCAGCTACGTATTCAAGATTTGATGGTCATCGCGCGCGAAAAAGTGTGTACTGAACTAGACGTTATAGACTACTCGTTATAGACCTAATGTAGGTATTACCGACAACTATCACTTACCATTGGAATTTAGAAAATCAACTAGGATTTTGCGACGTTCCTCTGGAAGACTGTGTAATGCCTTCCCCAATCTGAAATGGAAGGCACTTGATAGATCGTTTTTTCGTATTTCCACATAAAACGAATAAACAATAAATAAAAGGGTGAATATAATAAATATGAATCCACATACATTGAAGTTGGGTCATCGCTGCCAATGATATCTTTCTTCGAATTTTTGAAGATCTCTATAATCTGCAATGCGTAAAGGATTACTTCTGTATCACTTCTCGGAGAAATGGTAAATAAATATTGGTAAATAAATACTGGTAAACCTTATTCAAACCTCATCGTCCATTCCGTTCGAAGAGCTACTCAGCAGGTCTTCACTTGTACCAGATAGTGCTGTGCCATCATTGGAAAAAAACAGGCGGGTGGTATCCTGATCTTCGTAGTCAGCTGAAAAATAAAGATGAATCGATCGAACTGATCATATATTTTGAACAACAATTACCTAATACTCCTGCAATTACTCCAAACAGCAACAGGCACAAAGGAGATGCCATTTTCAGCAAACAACCCTGGGGTTGAGTTCCTTAACAATGATGGCTCGTGGTACAGGAACCGGAACTCATGGGAAATGTTTAATCATAAATTATGATATCGTATGGTAATAATGGTATACTGGAAGGCTTTTTCATTCCAGAATCTACGGAATCGCATAGCAAAAACGAGCAATGATGGTGCAGAGGCTGCATGAGCTGCATGCCATTCGGGCTGCACGATGGATCTGTTCATCTACTGGACAACGGATTAGAACATTCACGATTCACTATTCCAAGAGGACAATGAAGGTGTGGAGTTATGGAATCTTGAAATTTTTTTCTGCGAGTAGATGAATGTTTTGCAGATATTCGAAAGATGAGGAGAATGAAAGATTATAATGGCCAGTTACAACAGCAATGGCAGAAGTAAGTGAAAGCCGATATATGTATTCCTCACTTATCAGTAGCATAGATATCACATGGAGGTGAGGCATCAGACTGAGGCAATCCGATTATCTAAAAAAAAGCCAGCTGAGCTATGTACGCTAACGCGCGCATCATATCAATTAATCAGTTAACTGGTCTGGATGTGCAGTGCTGCGATTATGTAGTATGTGTTTAACAATATAGCATTAGTAGAGGCTCCTAGATTATTAGCGATTGAATAGTGTCGCGCCGGCGGTGACGCCTTGCTCCTCCCTATACATTGGCATCGGTGATCGCCGCTTAGGAGCGGCGTCGCCGTCGGCGTGATTGCCTGATCGGGGTCTTACGCTGCGCTCGCTCTCGCCCCATTTGCCACGCGGGATGTTGCTTTGGCCCTAGCGGCCCCTACGCTGTCCCTGCACTCCGACCCTCACCCTACGCGTGCTACTTCCTATGACCCGGGATGACCTGCCACAGCCTATCCTCAACTTTCAATCCAGATATGACCTTCACGGCATCACCGTCTACGATCTTAAACCATTAACACAATACTATATGCAGTCTTCATGGATACGCCAATAAAAAGGGGAACATCAATACGACAATGAAAAGAATTATAAAAAAGGAATGCCTGTTATATGCACATATGTACATAAAAAAGGAAAATGAAATACGTCACAAATAAACTACGATGAAAAGCCAGCAACCTACGTCTCAGGTGGTACGAACCCAGTAAGTTAATCTCACGAGGGGAGGCGACGTGGCTCAGGACCGCTCGGCACCTTTGGGCTTCCATGCCCAAGTCGATCACTTCATACTTCATCGGATTGCATCATACTTCCATCGATTGCATCACACCTCCAGGCTCGAGCGGTACGACGACAGGACGACGGGCAGTGGCGGCCGGCTACGATGATCGATGCAGACACACTGCCGGATGGTGTTAGGCAAGAGCGTGCGTCGAGTATAGCCGACGCGCAGGCACCGATACGCTGTGCGCGCCGGGACCCCTGCGCGCCCGACCAGGCGTGGCCCTTCAATAAGTCGGGCGGAAGCCACGACAAATAGGTTTTGTAGCGAATAATGTCAAAACAAAGAGGAACCGTGATATCTCATTGAGTCACAAACCTTGCTGGGTAGCGGTCAACATATCAGCAATAAGTGAACCGAACTATGTATCATCTTTTCGTAATAAAGAGGCTTTGATCGGTCCTTATTACTGCACTTCCACTAACGTTTTGTCACCCTACTTTACCAACGCGTCTTGGCGACAAAACATACCAAAGAGTCAAAACTACAGGGTGGCTGAAAATATGGGACGCGCCTTTTGACGCTTGCTGGCACCCTGTCGGTAGGTATTTCCAAAATCTTTCGGGACCTTTAGAAAACTTTGGACCTGTACAAGAATCCATATCACTCATTTGATTTCCAAGTACGGCTTTCTATGAACCTCGGCATAGTTGTATTGCTGTGTTTATTATTTTCTGTAACTCTTCACGAGGTTTGTAAATGAGCTTTATTAGGCTGACGTTTCGGCGGGGTCGCCTTCTTCAGAGCCTGAAAGGATCATTACAATTTGTGACTATCCGACCAAACGTCTCCACTGCCCTACTGAAGTTCGAGGCCCCTAGAGCACGCAGGGGATCGAAGGAGAACCACTCACCGTAGCTTTTGGATTCCTCGAAACCACCCGGTAACCGACGATACCAATCGACTAGTGTCAGCTGGGGTAGCTCTTCATTCAAAGTCGCTGCGGGAAAGCCAACTTTATATAAGGCCGCAGCTCTCGCGTGATTGCGAGACATTCCTCCCTTCGATTCATTTTTGGATCGGTGACTTGTATCCAAAATGCCTCGAGGGTTTTACGCGCGCATAGTTGCGACTCCTGTGCCACGACTTCCACGGTAACTTCAAAAAGGCCTCCGTTATGCTTGTTAATTCGGTGACTCCCTAAGGCAGTAGACTCTTTCGATCGTTTCATACCATCTATGTGCTCCTTAATCCTCACGTGGAGTGGTCTTGCCGTTTCGCCAATATACTCCTCACCACAATCACGGCAAGTAATCTTGTAGACCACCCCAGACATGGTACAATCACCTTCCCTGCCAGCTGGACAGACCACACAGTTTGAGGTTGTACAAAGGCGATCGTATAACCTGTTTCGAATCAGGCACTTCTTTAGATTGGAAGGCGGTACGTTCACAATGGCAACAGCATTCTCCAAGCCCGATCTCTTTAGACACTTCCTGATAGCGGCACTGACCTCGTCAGAGATAAATGGTAGTACGAAAGGAATCTTTCCATCAATCGAGGTACTACCATGTCTGAAGATCACACCGCCAGAGGAAGCTCTTCGTGTGGTTGAAAAATTGCAGTAGCCATTCATCCGAGCAATATCGCTTGCCATTTTGATTGACTCTTTTCGCTCATCCTCTCCAGTGCAAACATTCTTAGCAGTGCGGAACATATTCCTAACAACCGCTCGCTTCATGTAAAAAGGATGAGCAGAGTGATAATGGACAATGATATTCTTATTGCTGGGTTTTCTGTACCACTTAGTAACAATCATATCGCCTTGTATCCTCACTTTAACGTTTAAGAAAGGGAGCCAATTTCCGGTCGGTTTTTCCCGAGTTAACTTGATGTGCTCTGATTGGGAGTTCAATAGGCCGCAATTTTTCAACCACACGAAGAGCTTCCTCTGGCGGTGTGATCTTCAGACATGGTAGTACCTCGATTGATGGAAAGATTCCTTTCGTACTACCATTTATCTCTGACGAGGTCAGTGCCGCCATCAGGAAGTGTCTAAAGAGATCGGGCTTGGAGAATGCTGTTGCCATTGTGAACGTACCGCCTTCCAATCTAAAGAAGTGCCTGATTCGAAACAGGTTATACGATCGCCTTTGTACAACCTCAAACTGTGTGGTCTGTCCAGCTGGCAGGGAAGGTGATTGTACCATGTCTGGGGTGGTCTACAAGATTACTTGCCGTGATTGTGGTGAGGAGTATATTGGCGAAACGGCAAGACCACTCCACGTGAGGATTAAGGAGCACATAGATGGTATGAAACGATCGAAAGAGTCTACTGCCTTAGGGAGTCACCGAATTAACAAGCATAACGGAGGCCTTTTTGAAGTCACCGTGGAGGTCGTGGCACAGGAGTCGCAACTATGCGCGCGTAAAACCCTCGAGGCATTTTGGATACAAGTCACCGATCCAAAAATGAATCGAAGGGAGGAATGTCTCGCAATCACGCGAGAGCTGCGGCCTTATATAAAGTTGGCTTTCCCGCAGCGACTTTGAATGAAGAGCTACCCCAGCTGACACTAGTCGATTGGTATCGTCGGTTACCGGGTGGTTTCGAGGAATCCAAAAGCTACGGTGAGTGGTTCTCCTTCGATCCCCTGCGTGCTCTAGGGGCCTCGAACTTCAGTAGGGCAGTGGAGACGTTTGGTCGGATAGTCACAAATTGTAATGATCCTTTCAGGCTCTGAAGAAGGCGACCCCGCCGAAACGTCAGCCTAATAAAGCTCATTTACAAACCTCGTGAAGAGTTACAGAAAATAATAAACACAGCAATACACTCATTTGATTGACCGCTCGTCCGAACAAACACAGTGAAATTTTCTGCGCATCGACCACTGTCAAAAAGCTGCTCAGAGAAGGTTTTGGGAGCTGCGACATTGCGAAACGACCCGGTGTTCCCTCTTCAACCGTACGAAATATTGTCGCTGCTCTCAGGAGTCGAGGGCAAGCCTCTGAGATGCCAAAAATGGGACGACCAAGAACAGTGATCACACCGAGAATTTGTGACCTCATCAGGAAGAGGATCACCCGCAACGATGGAGTCAGCATGAATCGGATTGCTTCTGACTTCAACATCAGCCGTCAAACCGTCCAGAAAATTGTGAAACACGATCTAAAGCTGAGCAGTTATCGGCTCCGTCGAGGACAGTTTTTTTCAGAGCAGTCCAAGTAAAGTCCACTGATAAAATGCAAAAAACTTTTTCGACAGCTCAGGGCGCGCCGCATCTCTGACGTGTTCTGGAATGATGAGAAAATTTTCACCGTAGAACACTATCCAAACCGTCAAAACCAGAATAGTTGTTGTCAAAAGCTGACAGGAGGTCTCCAAAACGTTGTCTTGTGCGCAGCAGGCTATCTTCGAAAGTTGTCATGGTTTGGGCCTAGGTTAGAAAGCGGGACACCTTCGGTCTTCATCGACAGAAATGTGAAAATCAAGTCCGAGGTTCACCAAAAGGTAGTTCCAATGGACACTCTGCTACCCTAGGTCACTGAACATCTTCGTAGCAGAACGTTCGTCCTTCAGCAAAATTGGGCCCCTCCTCGTGCCTCGAAGTCAACGAAAGCCGTACTAGAGGTGCACTTCCCCGGTTACTGGTTAAAGACATCTGTCCTTCCTTTGCCAGATCTCCATTCAATGGACTTCTCTGTATGGGGGTACTTGGAGAGCAAAATCGCAGGACGCTCCTACCGCACGTTGGACGCTCTAAAGTTGGCGCTTTAGAACGCGTGGGACAATATCGACGTCGACTATCTGCGGCGTACGGTCGACTCAGTCATCGAGAGTCTGAAGGCCTGTGTAAGAGTAAAATGATCGAACTTTGAACACCTGTTGTCCTAAGTGATCTCGTAGTTCTACTCTATTCCTCAATGAGGTTGATTTATCTTACTGGTCTCTATCTTTGAAGTTACGCTTACAAATGTGGCGCCCTTTACTTCTCAGCCACCCTGTACATACCTTCAACACCGAAGTGATTCCCCCGTCGGGATTCTATTTCCTAGATGGGACTTGCTTCTGGGGTCGCTTATCAACTCTTATCAGTTGTTATCAGTTAGATCCCGTCACATCAGCCATGTCACATGGAAGATTAAATCATTTCCTGCAGATTCTTTTCTCATGACCTGGTAGTTCTTCGGTGGCGAAAAAACACGAAAGTCCACAGGGATTCCGGAATCTGTAGCCTCAATCGGACTAATCTCTTCCAGTGGTGGACGAGACTTCGACGCAACGCGATTAGGGTGTTTGGAAGAGTTGCTATCCGCTGCGAATCAACGTATCTTAGCTGAAAGCACATTTCAGCTGAATGTTAAAATAGAAATGCGTCACTCTGGATAATGTCAGCATCAACAAAGCAGCTAAACTCGTCTTTTCTTGGAGGCAATGAGGGTCAAGGGGTGTCGGTTGAGGTCTTGGATCTACGTAACCATGTTGATCGTGAACTATGCTTTTGAGTACTTCTACAGCAGTACAATCAAACAATGACCCAGTGGCTGCTTTCCCAGTCCGCCGGCCGACGTAAAACGAATTAGTTCGTTTGTAAGAGACCTATGTCTGTTGCATTTTATTCTTTCTTTACGGCCGGGCTCTGACCGTGAAATAAAATGCAACAGACGTAGATTTCTTACATACAAGCTAATCCGTCAGCCGGCGTGCCGGGCTCGCCGGCCAGCGGACTATGAAAGCAGCCAGTGACGGTTCGGGGACTTTTTTTGAGTTTCGAATTTCGGCAACTTAGTTGCTCATTCGGTATCCGTTCGATTCTGTTTACCTGATCGCACAGCAATGACGAACGACGACGACCAGAAGCGACTTCTGTTTTCAAACCCTGTTCCCTGTTTTGTAATCCTCACTTTCTTCCCTGGAATAGTAACTATGTGTATCTGGGCGTCCAGAGTATCGCGTACATTAGGGTCTGGAATTAGGTTCCAGGTGATTTCATGGCCACCTACTATTACCAGTATCCTCATTGATCAAAATCAGGTCTCACTTCGGACCGGTCAGCTATTCCCAGTGTTTCCCAAGGGCTAGTTGCTCACCCGCTTTAAAGGCTGGCTGCACCCCAAACTTGTCAGGCAAGGTACGCAGTCAAATGTCACAATAAATTTCAAAGAAATTTCAATAATAAAGGGTGTTTTAGAGAGAATAGTCCTTTATATGACCATGCTATTCATTTTTTAGACCATATTTTATTTTACCACTTATATTTTACAATGTGAAACTGCTCTTCGCATTGTTGTACCGTTCCTTCGTTCCGATGCTTTCGAATTCGTAGAGGGCTTTTGCAGATGCAGGTCCGATTAATGCGGCCCAACCAAACAGTTTTGAAAAAAGGGTCAAATTTTTGGTGTCGATCAAATAGATGGGCGTCTGAGCTTCCAATCTCCACTTTGGAAAAGTAGAGAGATTCTTTGTGCTGGCTTGTGATCGTCACTGAAGTCATTCCTGTCTGCTTAGATAAATCAATAAAATCAAATCGACCCTTTATTTTGCTACTTTCAAAAATCACAACATGTTTCTAACGTTAAAAATATGAACAGTCGATTTACTCAACGGTTTCGGCTGTGATTGGTGCTGCCGAATAGTCGACCAATCACAGAGACGCATGTACTAAGCCGTTTCTGTGATTGATCGATTATCTGGAAGCACCAATCATAGCAGAAATACATGGCTAAAGTCGTTCAGCTATCTTTTTGATGGGGAAGTTAACAGAACTCCGCTGCCGAGGCAACTTTTCCAACTCTGGAGAAATAATGAGTAATACTAGTATTATATCTCATATTGGCACCCAAATAGTAATTGAAATATGGTTTTAGCGATTCTCCACGATCAGGATTTAGTTTGATTGCAATATCGCAAAGCTTTTGAAGAATATCATATAATGCTGTAGCTGCAAAATCCACCTCGTTTTCTAGAAATCGTAGACTAACATCTCTGTAAAAAGCAAAACTTGTGTTTCTTAGAGCTAGAAAAATGTTTTTGATGTCTTCAAATGTCAGTGATTTATAATTAGTTTTTGTCATACGAACTAATTGTACCAGAACGACCCAAGAACTATTTTTCTTAAGTCTGTCAGGTAGAGAATTATTGACTGCAGTTAGTATAGTTTCGATGGTTTTCAGTGATTTTCTCAATTTAACGTCTGAATCGTTTCGTGGTCGAGGAGTAACCGAGGACGCCGAATCGTTTATCCCAGCGCTCACATTAGTATGAACTGGCATTTAGAAGGCTGTTCCATATCCAAGATGTTCTGAAACACTGAATTTCTTCTGTTATCGTGTGAAAACACAGTAATGTTCACAAAAATTACGACCAATGATAACTTTATCGACAAATATTAGGCATTGAGGAGCTGCCCATCACTATGACAGAACATGTCGCTCATCGCGCGAATTTTTCGCGCAATGAGCGACATGTTCGTGCGGCAGGCTGTTTATGAACAAGGTGAGCCCCCAGCTTCATATTCAAGATTTAGTGTTCATCGCGCGCGAAAAAGAACTGTGTCCTGAACTATCGTTTTAGACCTAATGTAGGTATTAGTGACAACTGTCACCTACCATTGGAACTTAGAAAATCAACTAGAATTTCGCGACGTTCCGCTGGAACACTGTATAAAGCCTTTCCCAGTCTGAAATGGAGGGTACTTGGGAGATCACTCTTTTTTTGTACTTCTACATAAAAGGAATAAATAAGAAATAAATGGGTAAGTAAATATGATTCCACATACATTGAAGCTGGGTCATCGCTGCCAATGATATCTTTCTTCTTTTTGAAGATTTCCATAATCTGCAATGCATAAGGGTTTACTTCGGTATCACCTCGGATAAATGGTAAATAAATACCACCAACCTCACCGAAAAATAAATATTTAGCCTTCAAAACTGATTCCATGGCAATAATATTTTCGTGAAGCTCCTCCATAACTCCGGATAGCACAGGGTTGATCTTGCTCAGCTCTGCCAGTTCTTCGTGAAAGTTTGTCTGAAGGTCAGTATGAATTAGTGGATCACTCCGCTCACATTTGGATGCAGTAAATATAAACAAGTACATAAATAGGTTTAAACAGCATGTAGTCTTTATATACCACCAGGCGGCTACGCACGCACGCTTGCGTGGGGGCTCTGGAAATGACGAAGCCACATGAGCATCTGATTTCCATTATAAACCTTTATCATCTCAGCCTCCTCCCTGACACTTCTGTAGAGGCCATCATATTTTTTTGGGGTGTGATATAGGGCTGTGTGTGTGGCCATAAAGAGTACTCCGATGTATCCAAATTCAATACCTGTGCGGTCCATGTATTCGAAGAAACTCTGTGTTGTTTGGGCTATGTGTGGCCATGAACACTAACTTTGAGAGGAAAGCTCCTTTGGATAGTTGTAGGGATTTACCTGCTTCTACAGAGTGTGCACCTGTGTGGCCGGGATTATTGTAGAATTTATTTCATAAGGTTTGAAGTTAATGTAATGCATTTGCTCTTGTGTAGAAGGGACTACTGTGTGTGCAACCATGAATACTATTTTTTAGAAAATTTTCTAGCCTAATTTTTGAAAGAGTTTAGTAGTATCTCCTAGTTGTACACCTATGTAGTCGTGGTCATTGTGAAGGACAGATGTATGAATTTTTGATCTTAGCCCCCCCCCCCTCTTTGCAAACCCCACCCACTTCAGACTTCAAACCACATTACTTTTATTACCTCAAAATACCTTTTTCCGGTGTTCTAAAACGCATCTGAAGAGACTTATTAATTTTGATGTAAGCCCCGCCCACTTCAGTGCCAATCCGGCCCACTTGTGGGATCTGACCACATATGTTCTTTTACACCTTAACACCTCTTTCTTGCATCCCACAACGTTTCTAAATGGAGTTGTAAATTTTTGATCTAAGCTGTGCCCGTTTTAGTGCCAACCCCGCTCACTTCTGGGATTTGACCACATTTGTTATTTTACACCCTAGCACCTTTTTGCTGCATCCCAGAACGTTTCTGAACAGAGTTATAAATTTTGATCTAAGCCTCGCCCAATTTTGTGCCGACCCCGCTCACTTCTGGGATTTGACCACATCTGTTCCACTACCTCTAATCACTGTCTTTCCCGCTTTTTAGAACGTTTCCAAGCAAAGATGCATTCATTTTTGAAAAGTGACATTCGTCTCAACGCACGGCCTCGCTAAGCTTACGCATGCCCAGCACGCATGAGGCCCTGCTCACTCTTTTTATTTTTTCCCCTGGCCGCTGCGCCTTAATTGAAACTAGTTATGAATACATCTGAAAAGTACCGCCCATTTTGTGAAAGCTCCGCCCACAGCACGTGGGTCCCCTCCGTCTTGTTTGTTGACCCAATCCTCACCTTTGCTCACTTTTTCCCGGTGTCTGGACTTTCTCGAAGCTAAAATAAGATGTTTAGCTCTTGGCACCGCCCATTCCGGCACTTGCCTCGCCCCCCGTGGGCAGAGCTCCGCAGAGCTCGTATGAGCTCTATTAATTTTGTCTTGGGCCCCACCCACCCCAAACTTGTCCCGACCTCTAAAGGTGTTTTTCCAATTAAAACCGGATTGCGTGACAGACAGACAGACAGACAGACAAACATACATACATACAAACAAACAGACACACCAAACTTATGGATTATAGATAAGTAGATTGTTGTTTTGAAAAACAAACAACCCCTGTTCGAACCTCAATGTTTATGTCGTTCAAGTAGGGACTCAGCGGCTTTTTGATAGCATCAGGCAGTACTGCTCCATTGTTGAATGGATAACTATTTGAATGTTCGTTTTCAGCTGAAAAATTATACTAGTAATATTGGTAACTAATTGTAATAGGTAGAAAATCGATCGAATTGATCGCATGTTTTGAACAAAAATTACCTAATACTCCTGCAATTACTCCAAACAGCAACAGGCTCAAAGGAGATGCCATTTTGAGAAAACAACCCTGGGAGTGAGTTCCTTAACAATGCTCGCTTGTGCTACAGGAACGGGAACTCGTGGAAAATGTTTTAATCATAAGTTATGATATCGTATGGTAATAATGGTGATGTGGTAGGCTCTTTCATTTCAGAATCTGCGGAATTGCAAAAAAAAAAAAACAGAGCAACCATGGTGCAGAGGCAAGATATGCTGCATCCCGTTCAGGCAGTCCGATGATTCTACTCGTCTACTGGCTGACGGATTGGACCAGGACGCTCCACGATTCACTATACTAAGAGGACAATGAAGGTGTGAAGATATGAAATATTGAAATATTTTCTCTGTGAATAGATGGATGTTTTGCAGGTATTCGAAAGATGAGGAGAACGAAAGAGTATAATGGCCATTTAAAACAGCAATGGCAGAAGTAAGTGAAAGCCGATATATGTATTCCTCACTTATCAGTAGCATAGATATTACTTGGAGATAAGACATCAATCTGAGGCGATCCGATTATATGGAAAAGCAGTTGGGCCATGCACACTAACGCGCACATCATATTAATCAGTCAATTGATTGTTCTGGATACGCAGTGCTGCGATTATGTAGGATGTGTTCAAGAATATAGCATTAGCGGTTGGACAAGTTTTGTAGCGAATAATGTCAAAACAAAGAGGAACCGTGACCTCTCATTGAATCACAAACCGTGCTGGGTAGCGGTCCTAACATATCAGCATTAAGTGAACCGAACTATGTATCATCTCTTCGTAATAAAGAAGCTTTAATCGGTCCTTATCACTGCACTTCCACAACGTTTTGTCACCCTACTTTACCAACCCGTCTTAGCGAATGAAACATACCAAAGAGACAAAACTACATACAGTACCGGTCAGTGAAGTATTCGTTTTCATTTTTTCAAACATAACTTCCTCAAAATTCAAGCTTCCTGCTAGAAACTCAAACAGTAGAAAACTTAGGCAGTTAGTAATATTATACTGCTGTAATGGCCCAGCAGCACATTTCCAAGCAAAACTGGCGCTTTATTTTCAAATCGCCCACCAACACACATTTCTACCTTCTATAACTGGTGGGTTTTTATATTAAAAATTTCGGGTGGTTCCTAATGTTTTGAGTCACGCCATGCACCCACTACGTTATTAAGGCTATGGCAAGGCATACCGGAATCCGTAACGTGCGGCAAGACCAAGATGATGCCATAATTCGGAGCTTCCACGCAGGCTTAACATCAAGGCAAGTTTCAGAAATTCAAAGAGTGACAATTAGATGTGTTCAAAGGATTTGGAAGAAATATAAGGACACAGGGTCGGTAGAAGTCAAAAAACACCCAAGAGCAGCGAGAACGACGTCTCGTCTTGTGGACAGGAACATTGCGCGGCTTGCAAGGAACGATCCGCGTCTCACTGCCGCCGAGATTCTTCGCGAAATATCGACCCCCGAAGGACCGAACCCATCTTTGAGCACTGTACAACGTCGACTGAGAGAGGCCGGTTTGTTTGGACGACGTCCAGCAAAGAAACCACTGATTTCCGCCAAGAATCGCAAAGCGCGTCTCGACTGGGCTCAAGCTCACAAGAACTGGACCGTTCGGCAGTGGCGTAAGGTCATCTGGAGCGATGAATCGAAGTTTTCGCTGTTCGGGACGGATGGAATCAAGTTTGTGCGACATCCTGACGGCACCAGATACCATCCGAGTTACCAGCCGCCGACCGTGAAGGGTGGTGGAGGTTCGGTGATGGTCCACGGCAGCTTCTGTGGCAAAGGAGCTGGTCCCCTTCATCAGATTAAGGGTAAGATGGATGCGAAGATGTATCTTAATATCATGGAGACTGTTATCTGGCCGTTTGTTCGCAATATTGCTCGCAGTGGCTTCATTTTCCAACAGGACAGAGACCCGAAACACAAATCGAAGCTGCTCACCAAATGGTTCCGCGACAACAACGTCTCTCTGCTGACGTGGCCGTCGCAGTCCCCCGGTCTGAATCCCATCGAACATCTATGGGAAAGACTTGAGCATCAAGTAAAAGGCCTCAGAGCTCGAAATGAGCACGAAAAATTCCTTCAACTGAAGACAGCATGGGAGAACATCCCACAGGAAAAGATAGACAAACTCATCGAGTCCATGCCACGCCGATGTCAAGCGGTCATTGACGCCAGAGGTTATGCGACAAAGTATTAATGTCGTAGTTGTCATATTGATATTATACAAGCTGTTCCGTTGAGAAATTGGAAATCCAGACAGATTAAAGATTTTACAGGTATGATAGTGTTTGGACACAAAATGATGTGAATTCTTTTAAAATATTTCATAATTCACTTAGGCAGCTGAGAAATTGCTCGCTTATCACATTCGTTGATATGCATTAACTATGAAAAAGTCAGGCGAAAAGATGGACATTTGAGGAAGTTATGTTTGAAAAAGTGAAAACGATTACTTCACTGACCGGTACTGTACCTTCAACACCGAAGTGATTCCCCCGTCGGGTTTCTATTTCGTAGTTGGGTCTTGCTTTTTGGGGTCGCTTATCAACTCATATCGGTTGTTATCAGTTAGAACCCGTCACATCCCCCGTGTCACATGGACGATTACATCGTTTCCTGCAGATTCTCTTCTCACCTGGTAGTTCTTCGGTGGCGAAAAATCGCGAAAATCCGCAGGGATTCCGGAATCTGTAGCTTTATCCGAACTAATCTTTTCAATGGTGGACGAGATTTCAACGACACGCGATTAGGGTGTTTGGAAGAGTTGCTATCCGCTGCGAATCAACGTATCTTGGCTGAAAGCACATTTCAGCTGAATGTTACAATAGAAATGCGTCACTCTGGATAATATCAGCATCAACAAAGCAGCTAAACTTGTCTTTTCTTGGAGGCAATGAGGGCCAAGGGGTGTCGGTTGGGTTTTGGATCTACGTAACCGTGTTGATCGTAAACTATGCTTTTGAATACTTCTACAGCAGTACAATCAAACAATGATCCAGTGGCTGCTTTCATACTTCGACGTGCGTGCCGACACGCAGGTGGAACGCAGGTACAAACTTGCGAGCGGCTATGCGACGGCGGCTCTAGAGGTGTTGACAACATTGGGCGCCGGTGGATCACGTGCCAGTGCTGTCACACAGTTGGTTAGCACCGCCGTCGTATAGCCGCGCGGCGCACGCAAGATGCGATTCCACC
This sequence comes from Haemonchus contortus, assembly GCA_000469685.2. Lineage (NCBI taxonomy): Eukaryota > Metazoa > Nematoda > Chromadorea > Rhabditida > Trichostrongylidae > Haemonchus > Haemonchus contortus. The sequence continues at coordinate 7,645,302 of LS997563.1, forward strand.
CCCGTGCCAACACGCACGTCGAAGTATGAAGCAGCCAGTGACGGTCCGGCCACTTCGCTTTTTTGAGTTTCGAGTTTCCGGCAAGTTTCTAGGAGGGCAAATTTGGAAGAGTGATTTCCGTTTCGAATTGGGTGCTAAGTGGGTTGGGGGGATCACGCGGCGCGGCAGGCGGCGCGGCACCCTGCGCTCTCCGGCGAGATAGTAGAGTAGGAAGCCCGAAACGGTGTTTAGGGACGTTTCGTGGTTTTTTATGTTGTACCTGTGTATTTTTCACCAAATTTTAGGAAGAGGGGGGGGGGGGGCTCCGGGGTGGGTGAGCCAATTGGACGTTCAACTTTTATCTCATCTCAGCTTCTTGCACGAGACAACCATCTTACCCACCCTCGGAGCCCCTCCCCTGCTTAAAAAATAGGCTCTATCGGCTCAGAAGAAGTGTATCCATAATATGCAAGCATATTGTTTGTTCTGAATCACGAAAAACAGTACAACCTTATCATTCCTTCCCAGACTCAGGCCCACTACTATCTCGCTGGAGAGGGCAGAGTGCCGCGCCGCGATTAGAGGGATTTTATCGTCCCGTGAATGTGTGACACCGTAACCCCCTAGTGACCCGCCACCCACCCCCGTGGGCCTCACCCGGGGTACCCCTTCGTATATGCGGCGGGTGTTTTGGAGGCGCTTCAGCGTGTGTTTGGGTTACTGTGTCACACATCCACGGGACGATTAAATCCGTCTTGTCGCGCCGCGTGGTCCACCCCAACCCACTTAGCACCTCGAATTGTACTTTACACACCGCTGCTGCTTTTTCTGATTCCGTATCCATTCGGTTCTGTTTACCTTTTTCAGCAATGACGAACGACGACGGGCAGGAGCGATTTCTGTTTTCAAACCCTGTTCCCTGTTTTGTAATCCTCACTTTCTTCCCTGGAATAGTAACTATATGCACACAGAATCACTCGTCTTGGCTCCCTCAATATCGCGCACGGGATGGTCTGAAATAAGGTTCCCAGATAGTTCCATGACCACTTACTATTACCAGCTTCCTCATTGATCAATATCAGATCTCTCTTTAGACTGGCTAAGCCCTTTATTCCCAGTGTTCCCGAGGGCTAGTTGCTCACCTGCTTTGAAGGCTGGCTGGTCCACAAACTTGTTGGGCTAGGTACGCATTTATATGCCACTGTAAATTTCAAAGGAATTACAATAGTAAGGAGTACCCTAGAGGGAATAGATCTTTACATGACCGTGCTATTCATTTTTAGACCATTTTTATTTTACCCATTAATATTACAATGTGAAACTGCACGTTGCACGTCGACACGTTGCACGAAGACCTGAAAACGGTTAACATCCACCCCGATTAAGCATTTAATCGGGAGAAGTGGCGCCAACATATCAGGAAAGAGGACCCCGCCTACAAGTGGGACAGACGCTAAAGAAAAGAATAAGAAGATTACAATGTGAAGCTGCTTTTCGCTTTTTTTTGTACCGTTTTCTCGATGCTTTCGGAATTCGTGGCATTCTTTTGCAGATGCAGGTTCGAATAACGCGGGCCTACCAAACAATTTTTGAAAAAAGATCAAATTTTGGGTGTCGATTAAATGGATGGGCATCTGAGCTTCCAATCTCCACTTTGGAAGAGTAGTGGCATTCTTTCTATGTATGTAACTCCTATTTGTGCTGGCTTGAGATCATCAATGAAACCATTCCTGTCTGCTTAGATAAATCAATAAAATCAATTCAACCGTTTATTTTGCTATTCTCAAAGATTACAACATGACTTTAACGTTGAAGATATGGATACAGTCGATTTACTCAACCGTTTCGGCTGTGATTGGTGCTGCCGGATAATCGACCAATTACAGAGACACATGTACTAGGTCGTTTCTATGATTGGTCGATTATCTGGAAGCACCAATCATAGCAGTAATACATGACTAAAGTCGTTCAGCTATCCTTTCGATGGGGAATTTAACAGAACCTCGCCGCCGAGGCAATTCTTCCAATTCTAGCGGAATATTCTGCCATTTCGTGTGCAGAAAATCTCATACCGCCACTCAAATAGTATTCGAAATATGTTTTTAACAATTCTGCGCAATCACGATGAAGATTATTTGCAATTTTGTGAAGCTTTTGAAGCGTATCATATAGTACTACAACTGCGAATTCCAACTCGAAGGGATCTGCTCGATTTTGTTGATATGGGATATTTGGTCTGAGAATTCTACCTAAAGCGTAACTTGTGTCTTTTAGAGCTAGAAAGATTGGTTTGATGTCCTCAAATGTCAATGGATTACAACGAGTTCTGGTCATACGAATTACATGTATAAAAAGTGTGAAAGAGTCGTTCCTTTGGAGACCATAAGGTAAAGAATTATTAGCTACAATTAGTATGGTTTCGATGGTTTTCAGTGATTTTCTCAATTCAACGTCTAAATCGTCTCGTGGTCGTGGACAAACCAAGCACGCCGAATGGTTTGTCCCGGCGCTCACATTAGTATGAACAGACATTTGATAGCCTGTACCATTTCCATGTTCTGAAACACTGCATCTCCTCTGTTATCGTGGGAAAACATAGTAACGTTCAAAAAAACACGACCAATGATAACATTATCGACAAATTCTAGACTTTGAGAAGCTGTGCATCGCGGATTTTTCGCGCGCGATGAGCGACATTGTCGCGCGACAGGGTGTTTATGAACACGAGATAAGCCCTCAGCTACATATCCAAGATTTATTTTCATCGCGCGCGAAATAGAACTGTGTCTTGAACTGTCATTATAGACTTAATGTAGGTATTAGGGACTACTGTCACTTACCATTGAAACTTAGAAAATCACCTATAGTTTTGCGACTTTCCTTAGGAACACTGTGTAAAGCCTTTTCCAATCTGAAATTGAAGATACTTGAAAGATCACTCATTTTTTGTAATTCTACATAAAACGAATAAATAATAAGTAAATAGGTAAATAAGTATCATTTTACATACATTAAGGCTGGATTATCATAGCCAGTGATATTTTGTTTTGAGTTTTTGAAGTTTTCTATTATCTGCAATGCGTAAAGGATTACTTGTATATCACTTCCCGGAGAAAATAGTAAATAAATACTACCTACCTCACCGAAAAATAAATATTTGACCTTCATCGCTGTAATATTTTTGTAAAGCTTCTCCATACTTCCGCATAGCATAGGGTTGGTCTTGCTCAGCTCTGCCAGTTCCTCACCAAAGTTTGATGGAAGGGGAAAGGTCAATTTACTCCGGGCAATGTTGTTTTGGGAAACCTTGAATGATTGTAATTAAGTGTTTTTTTTATGAAATTTGTCTGTATTAACTAGTAAACCTTTTCAGTCACGTTTGTTTACAGTAAATAAGTTGAAACAGCATGTAGTATTTGACTAACATTGTTGTTTCAAAAAGTGAATCTTTATTCAAACCTCTTTGTTCATTCCGTTAAAGTCTTCAGCAGTACCAGGCAGTAGTCTCCCATCATTGGAAAAATACGGGCGGTCCTGATCTTCGTAAACAGCTGCAAAATAAAGATGAATCGGTCAAATTGATGACATATTTTGGCTAATGATTACCTGAAACTCCTGCAATCATTCCAAACAGCAATAGGCTTAAAGAAAACACCATTCCGAAACCCTGGGGATGTGGTCCTCAACAAGGCTGACTTGTGGTACAGGAATCGGAAACCTATGGAAAATGTGTTTGATAATCTGATAAATGATAATACGATGGTAATGATGGCTTTTTCATTCCAGGAATTACAGAACTGCAAAAACTGCAAAAAAAATAGAGCAAAGATGATACGGGGGCAAGATGTGCTGCATATGTCGTCCGACAGCCCGATGGATCTGTTTCTCTACTGGACAGCGCATTGGACCAGGACGCTCCACGATTTCATATTCTAACAGGAAAATGAAGGTATTGTTTTATTTTGGAAATATTCCAAAGAACAGTAGAATGAAAGATTATGCGGGCTAGCCGAAAAAGCAAAAGCAGAAAAGTGGATGTCGATAGATGTATTCTTCACTAGAGTAATGGTACAGAAAATCGAAAAAAACATGACACATTACAGCATAGATATCAGTCGAAGATATGGCATCAGTCAGAGACATTCCGATTAGCTAGATTATTTTTTTCTTGTAAAAACTCTCTGGACCTTCGCTCTGGGGTAGATCTTGAATACAAGAGGATTGCTTTCTATACTTCGGGATTGGGCAACTCTTGTGTTGCAATCTGGCAACTGACAGCTCTATCGTAAAGTTTGACCTTTCTGAGGTTGTACGTACCCAGGAATACCTAAAAACTTAAAAGAATTTTTAGGCAAAAAAATGGAATTGAATCGTGAAAATTTTCATGCGACTATTTTTTGCAATTCTCAACGTGGATTAACTCAACAATAGTGCATGGATGAACTTGGTTCAGTTTTTGGCGATACTAGTGTTTATCGGTATGGTGAATTCATCCGAAGTCGTAGTTCACTCCAAAACGACTTTCGTGGAGATCGTCCAAAATCAGTTGTTTTTCCGGAAACCATTGATGCTGTGCGCAAACTAATATACAACCTTAGGTATGTGCAATGTTGAATGTATGCTGGTCCCTCTAATGCCTAAGGTTGTATATTACTTTGCGCACAGCATCAATGGTTTCCAGAGCAACAACTGATTTGGACGACCTTCACGAAAGTCGTCTTGGAAAGAAGTACGAACTCGGATGAATTCACCATACCATCAATAAACACTAGTCCTTTATTGCCAAAAATTGAACTTTGTTCATCCATGCACGGTTGTTGAGTTAATTCACGTCGAAAATTGCAAAAAATAATCGCACGAAAATGTTCACGATTCAATTCCATTTTTTGCCTAAGAAATCTTTTAAGTTTGTGCAACCTCAAGAAGGTCAAACTTCACGATAGAGCTGTTAATCTTTTTCAAGGATGTAGAGATTTTGAAGTCACGCGACGAGGGTGCTTGGACGAATTTCCACTCGCTGCAGATCAGCGTATGTTAGCTTTAGCTAATAGCCCACATTAACTGAATGCCTTTGCAATAAAGATGCTTCATTTTGGGTAATGTCAGTGTCTACAAAGCAGCTAAATTCGTCTTTTCTTGAAAGCATTGGGGGGCAAAGGGTGTTCAGTTTGGTTTTTGAGTCTCTGTAGCCATTTTTAACGCGAACTGTATACTTTTGAATACTACTACAGGTGTGAAATCACCTCATGACCCAGTGGCCTTTTCGAAGGCATCGCTTTCTTTGAGCTTCAATTTTTCGGCAAGTTTCTGGGCAAGTACATTTGGAAGGGTGGTTTAGTTTTGAACTATTTTCCACACAATGATGCTGTTTGATTGCCGATTCCAAATTCATTCAGTCCTGTTTACCTGATCTCTCAGCAATGACGAATGGCGACGACCAGAAGCGATTTCTGTCTTCAAACCTTGTTCCCTGTTTTCTAATCCTCACTTTCTCCCCCGGAATAGTAACTATGTGTACACAGAGCTGAATCACTCCCCGGGGAGTCCACACCATGTATCGCGTACAGGAGCGTGTGAAATTAGGTTCCCAGGTTCCATGGCCACTTACTATTAACAGCATTGTCATTAATCAGTATCAGATCTCATCTTAGACGACAAAGCTTTTTACTCAGAGTGTTCCCAAAGGCCGCCCGCCTACCCTTTTTAGGGACTAGCTGGTCCACAACCTTGTTAGGCTAACAATACCACTATTTATAATGCCACTATAAACTCCAAGCGATTTTTATGATGTGGGGGGGGGGGCAATCCTAGGACAGTAATCTATTTTTATACCTTACCCTGGTATTCATTTTTTTTAGATCTGTTTATTTTACCCATAATTATAACATTGTGAAACTGTTCTTTGCCTGTTTGTACCGTTCCCTCGATGCCGTCAAAATCGTGCAGGTTCAAAAGCTTTTGCAAGTGCAGGAGCTTTAAATAATGCAGCCCAACCGAGTGTTTTTGAAAACAAGGATGAAAAATCAAGGTTTGGTGTCGGTCAACTGGATAAGTGTCTAAGCTTCCAATCTCCACTCAGAAGCGTAGTGGCGTTCTATGTACAGTAGCGCTCAAAAGTCTTCGATGAAATGATTCTTAAGCCGTACATTTCAGTTGTAACTCCTTTCCTACTGGATCTAATCATGCGAAATTTCTATATTTGGAGCGTGGGTGTTTTGTGAATGTTTACCACTATTAACCTATACTCTGACCATGTTCCAAATATTCCAAAGAGCATGAACACAAAATCGACTGAAAATACAGATGATGGCCCTTCTTGAATCTCTTTCCTTTTTGCCATGTCTTAAGTGTACGAGCGGTAACGCCGAACACAATAGATGAGAAAAACGCACATAAGGTGCGAATAAGTGCAGACATCAACAACTTTACTTTTAGCGAAATCTGCTGCCGCAACAAACACCTTGCTCTATCTGTGGATGTTGGAGCATTGCAGTCAAATATTGATGGGTAGGGTGAAATATGATCTAGTTAAACATATCCAAATTTTGCGCGGTTTGGTCTACTAAGAAAAAAGTTATGAACGAAAAATTGCCAAAGCATTTCACCGAAGACTTTTGAGCGCTACTGTATATAATGCCTATTTGTGCTGACTTGAGTTCGTCAAAGAAATCATTCTTGTCTGCTTAGATAAATCAATAAAATCAGTTCGACCTTTTATTTTGCTATTTTCAAAGATTACAGCATGACTTTAACGATAAGATACGGATACAGTCGATTTACTCAAACGTTCATCTATCCTTTTGATATAGAAGTTAACAGAGCTTTGCTGCTGAGGCAACTCGCTCAATTCTAGAGAAATATTCAGCAATCTCACTAGGATATCTCATTCCGTCATTCGAAAAGAATTTAAAATATGATTTTAACAAGTCTCCATAATCAGGATGTCATTTAACTGCAATATCGCAAAGCTTCACAAGAGTATCATATAGTACTACAACTGCGAATTCCAACTCCCAAGCATCTACTTGATTTCATTGATATTGAATATTGGGATAAAAATAACGGAAGGCATAACTTGTGTTTCTCAGAGCACAAAAAATTTTGCGGTGTCCCCGAATGTGGATCAGAACTAGTTAACCTCACTCCATCAATTAAGATGATTTCTTTTTACAAAAGGTTCAAAGAGTCATTTTCCTGAAGTACGTGAGGTCGTAAATCATTGTCTGCAAGTAAGTATGGTTTCGATGGCTTCCAGTAACTCTATCAGCTCGACGTCTGAATTGTCTCGTGATTGTGGGGAAAGCGAAGACGTGGGATCGTCTGGCTCATCGCTGACATAAGACTCTTGGTAGTGTGCTCCATTTACGAGTCTTTCTGGAACGCTGCATTTTCGCTGTTGTTTTGTGTGAACATAAAAACCCACAAAAATTACGACTAGTCTAGTGATACCACATCAATGAATTTTGGGATTTGGAAAGTGTTCAGTGCGCACCACTAGGCCAGGACATGGTTTTTTCTCGTGGAAAGGTGTGTATGAGCAAGATAAGCCTGCAACTATTGGTTGAGTAAAAAGTTTTGATCGGCTTTTCAATCTTCGCTTCAAAAAGTCTTATTCCCATTGAAAGAGGATCTCAATTAGTAATACAGTCTCCATCAATGTCCTAAAAATACGTCTAACGATCCGGCAGTCTTGACTCCTGAAGCCTAAAACGGTGGCGGCCGCGATTCGTAGAAGCTGGAGATCTCATTTTTGAGTTCCGGGCAATCATCAAAATTTCTATCGCGAAGGTGATGCTTCAGAGCAAGAAATAAATGGTAATCAGACGGAGCGAGACCTGGCGAATAAGTATGTAGAATGGGGCAGCACTGCCCAACCAAGTTCGGCGATTTACTGACAAGACAGTTTCGCAACATGCGCTTGAGCACTGTCGTAAAAAGGCAAATATTTCCACGCTGCGGATGCTTCCTTTGAACAACGTCGGCCAAACTCTGTAGCTGAGAAGCGTAAATCTCGGCGGTCACGGTGGAGCCCTCAGTGAGTTATCCAAAGTAAAGCATCCCCTGAGAACGTCCACCGACTATACAGTGAGACCTTCATCGGACATAGTCTACTTCTCTGTTAATCTTGGAGGTGCTTCGTCATGAGGCACCCGTGGGCTGAGATACGATGACCCTTCTGGATGCACCACAGATATTTGCGACAGCGGTCGGTGGATGATGCCCTTACAGTAATTCGTGATAGACGATAGCTCTCAGACAGCTTCAGACGGCAGTTAAAGGTTGAAGTCATTTTTGTGAAGCACTTACATACAAGGGATGCTTATGTATCCCCTAGGAATACAGGTTAGGGATCGGTCTACCATAACCCATTACGAAGTCCTTCTGAGCGGTCCTACGAAAAAATCTAGAGAGGGACGAAAAGTCGATCAGGACTTTTTACTCAACCTAATATTTTAGAGAGATCGATGTTTGTCCTTTTCAAAAGAAATTCGTTCTGAACTATCGTTACAGACCGTCGGGATGTAGATACTGTAGTACTTTCACTGTCACTAGTGCTGTACTAGTACTGTGTACCGTTACTTACCAACGAGAGTTATAAGATTAAAAGCAATTTCGCGACTTTCCTTTCGAATTCTGTGTAGAGCCTTTGCAATTCTGAAATAGAGAAGATGACCTAATGTTGTAACTTGCACATACGGCTTTCTATGAACCTCGGCATAATTGTTCTGTCACTGTGTTGTTTTCTTTAACTCTTCACGGGGTTTGTATACAAGCTTTATTAGGCTGACGTTACGGCGGAGTCGCCTTCTTCAGAGCCTAGAAAGATCATAACAATTCATGACTATCCGACCAAACGTCTCCACTGCCACACTGAAGTTCGAGACCCCCAGGGCACGCAGGTGATTAAAGGAGAACTACTCGCCGTAGCTTTGTAGATTCTTCGAAACTAATCAGCAATCGTTGATAATAATCGACCAGTTTCAGCTGGGGTAGGTCAGAATGAAGACCTACCCCTTTAATCACCTGCGTGCCCTGGGGGTCTCGAACTTCAGTGTGGCAGTGGAGACGTTTGGTCGGATAGTCATGAATTGTTATGATCTTTCTAGGCTCTGAAGAAGGCGACTGTGCCGAAACGTCAGCTTAATAAAGCTTGTGTACAAACCTCGTGAAGAGTTAAAGAAAACAACTCAGTAACAGAACGCTTAATGTTGTATTTCTATGTAAGAATAAATAATAGATGAGTAGGTGCATAAATATGATTTTACTTCAGAATAAAATCATCCTCATCGTGGTCATTGATATTTATTTTCGAATTTTCGCAGATCCCCCACTTTTGCAGTATTTGCATTTCCTGCAATGTTGAAAAAGTTCATTTGAAAATGGTAAACCTCCGGGAGAAAATGGTAAACGATTACTGCATACCTCAAGCGAAGATAATAACATAGCCTCCAAATCTGATTTCATAGCTATAAGCTTTTTGTAATGCTCCTTCATACGTTCAGATTGCTCAGGATAGAATTTGCTCACTTCAGCCAGTTTTTCATAAAAGAATGTCTGAAAGGGAGAGGCAGTTCGTCCCGGTCGAACTGTTCTTTTAGGAAACTTCAAATGGTCATAGTCATGCATTTATATGCAGTAAATATTAACAAATAAATGAATAAGTTGAATCAGCATGCTTTTATGTTTATTGGTATGTTTTTAGTTTTTATCTACAATTGTTGTTTCGGAAAACAAACAAACCTCATTATATATGCCAAACAAAGAGCCATCAAACAGTTTTTTAATCGCATCGGGCAGTACTGCCCCATTATTGAATGGATGGTTATTCGAATCTCCGTATTCGGCTAAAAAATTATACTAGTAGTAATAGTAATGGATAGAAAATCGATCAAATAGATCACTCATTTGGGCATGATTAGCTGCAAGTCCTACAAAAGCTCCAAACAGCAGTAGGCTCAGAGGAGGTACCATTCTGCGAAAGCAACCCTGGGAGGGTTGGTTCCTTAACAACACTGGCTTATAGTACAGGAATCAAAAACTTATGAAAAATGATTTTAATGATAAATTATGATAATATGTGGTAATGATAGTGATGTGTAATAAGTAGGCTGTTCCATTGCAGGAATTAGGAATTGCAAAAAGAAAGACAGAGCAAGGATGGTGCAGAGGCAAGATGTGCTGCATACCATTCAGGCAGCCCAATGGATCTTGTCGTTCAGTGGTAGATTTATTGGATGCTGAGCAATACATTGCTTGGCTTATATACGGTAGCGATCATTCCAGATGTTACAGTACTGACAGATATCGTACAAAAACTAACGTCAGACGCCAGTCTAAGAAGAGGTGACTAATTCTACATTCCAGCTAAATCAGAAGTTGAATGCGTATAGCGTGTTAAAGTAGAAAGTCGTGGTTCACCCCGACAGATCTACTCATCTATTAGACAACGAATTGGACTAGGAGGCTCCACGATGTTCAATGTTCTAAGAGAAAAATAAAGGTAATACTTTGCAAATATTCGGAAGGGCAGTACTTGCTAAACGAAAAAGCAAAGACAGAAGTAAACAAAGCAAAACATAACACATTACAGTATAGATATCCCTCGGAGATATCCCATTAGTCAGAGATATTTCGATGTTCTAGAACATTTTTTTTCTTGTTCAAAAACCCTCTGAATCTTAACTTTGCGGTAGGTTTTGAATATAGTGGAATTATTACAATAAGCTATAAGAAGAACCTAATTTTTTCAATGTTTTCAAATTTTCTTTGAATTTTTCATTTATCCTTGCTGACGGTTTGCAATTGTTGCTCCCAAAAAAGCTTGGCTGCTCTTGACATCTCCCACGTTGCTGAGGTGGTCACCAACAAAATGCTCATGGGTAGGGATGTTCACCTCGATCTATCGTATTTTAGGCCAGGTAGATTGGTTATCTTTGTTTATACCTTGAATATTTTTGATCTCTTTAGTCCATTTTTCCTTCTTTAATCCTATTTCTTGTTTTATTGGCAGCTTAAACAGGGCCAATGCCTTAGAGTTTTTGCTTTATGTCATAGAGCACATCCTTAAGTATTTGGATGAGTAAACAAGTAGATAAACAAACAAATATCCGTATTGCATGTATTTGCACGGGTGTATTGTCAAAACTATCACATCGTTGGTCTGCCATTTCCCATATTGGCATTTTGCTCACTAACTTGTGTAGCATCAGTTCAGGGAGTCTGGGGAAGAGAGTACTTGACTCGTGCAGGATGGGAACCTTGGCCAGGTTGTAATATTCAAGAAATTAGTAATGAATTATGATTTAATGTACTGATACTAGTGAAGTCACCTCCATGGTGGCTACTTGCTACTCCAACAACATCGGCCGCGGCGCTCAGTCATGTGCCTCGATAGCTCAGTTGGGAGAGCGTTAGACTGAAGATCTAAAGGTCACCAGTTCGATCCTGGTTCGGGGCAATGTTTTGCAATTTCTATGTTGTATCAGACTAGCAATCCTCTATATATATAAACCGCTAACTTTGTGTGTCCGTTTGTATGTCCGTTTGTGTGTCCTCGCAAAAGTCACGTATGCACGATCAAGAGCGTGGAGATCAAATGAGCGCAGTGAGAAAACAGCTATGAAACCGGGAACTTGATCGATGCTCTTCATATGACGTCACAGAGTAAAAATCAGAACTCGCCTCCCACGACGCAGGACAATCAAACCCCTGGGATCTAGAGAAGCTCAGAATGGAAACAATTCCACGATCACCTATTGATGTTAAGAGATCATTACCCACGAAGCGGTTCAAATTAGGGAATATCACCTAATTCTTATACATCAAACGTTCTCCTGACTATTTACTGTCATGCTAGATCGCTATACTGTGGACGATTCAACTATCGGTTCGCAGCCAACTGAGGGAGGAGAGAGGTTAGGCTTCGTGGTCAAAAAAACCTTTTTGCTCACGAAGAGTTTTTACAGAAAATACCTTCGCATTTAATCTATTTTCCAGAATAGACGCGTAATTTCCCATAGAACCATAATCGGAAATCCATAGAAATCACTAGAAATCTAAGTTTATCGAAATTTCTAATTTTTTATGAGAATTTCGCTCACGCACTCCAAAAAACTATCCACTTCATGATACTTCAGTAGCTAGATGAAGTTTTTCCAAATTCCAAAACTGTACAACAGCTCATCATGTGGGAAGCGCCTGCGTTCAACTGTTTGTTTGTTCGTTCAATTGTACAGGAATTCCATATTACCTTAGGGAGCACATGCATAAGTCGGGTCAAGTTTGGGATGGGTTGGAGAGAGGGCAAGACGAAAAGAACACATTTGAGCTCAGCAAAGCTCCTACTACAGGGGTTGGACATGCACAGGATTGGGTAAATTAGCGTCTTCCTAAAACCAGTAAGGTGCTGATTAGACCGGAAGCCTCATATAGGTATGCTTCTTAAGCCTACTTTCTGTATCATTCCCTGACCAAGCACTATCCGAGAAAACAAGCTTCGCTCTTTTCAGATCGGACAGTGCTCTCTAGAATGACTTTCTAATCATTTCTGAAGAAATTGGCATGCAAGTAAATTAGTTTTTTAACAACACCAATAAGATTCTGATTAGTGTTGAAAGCTTTTGATATGTATGCTTATCTTCTTTCTCTATTATTCTTTAACCAAGCACGCACATCCTAGAATGACGAACTCAAGATGAGACTGTTCTCCAAAACTGTTTTATAACCGCTCTAAGGAAGTTCGAGAAGCAGTGTCACATGAATCCACTTTAAAAGTAAATGTTGTGATCATTCACGTTGGAGCAATTGTACTGAAGTGGTGGGCGCGAATGTGAAAGGGCTTTCCGACTTTGATAAAAGAAGGAGAATGCCCGGCGTAGCCGGGCATTACATAAGAAGGAGGAGAGCCCGGCGTTAGCTGGGTGATCCGACTGGTATATCTATATTTGCTACATGAGGTTTTCTTCAAAGAAGCTTTTTAACCATTTTACTACTTCATAGCGGTTCTAGGGCTACATAGTGCTAATTACTGAACATTGAAGTCCTGATGAAGATCTAGCATCGCACATTCTTCGGGGAACTACTGCCGCCTGTGAAAAGATATGGGTGGCTCAAAAAGTCCCATCTTTTTGGATTGTAAGATTTTTTCTGATTTTTAAACTCAGAAGTCCTTTTTTCGGGTCGTTGACTTGCCATAAGCTCTACAACTTACTAGAAAAATGCAAGAAAAGTGAGGTGACCGCTCGTCTCAGCGCTCGATTTTCACTCAAAGGTACCAAACATTTCAGCTACATTTTTATCAATGCAGAGGTGTAGTTAGATGGTCAAAACCTTTTTTACCATTCTATATTATCAGTTTGTCTATCAGGGCTGACCAAGCGCCCTCTAGGTATCTCCTCGCTCCTCTTTCTTGAGGGCAACTTCACCTTCCCCATCTTCCTGAAAATGACATTCATGATCTGAAGCAGAAAAGCATCTTTATTCAACTATTGGTTTACGAAAACACACCAGCGACAAGGGAAAACCAGTATCAAAAGGAAGCAGACTGAAAAAGTAAGGCGTAGAATATTGCTAAGGCACAGAAAGGTTACCAGATTTAACCAATAGCATCAAATTCAAGACCTTCTTCATTAGCAAAATTTGGCTGCATTGGCAATCTTTTGAACTTTTTCAAAGAATTTGGCGTTATCTGCTAAACTTTTTGCTTTTTCACCTAAATTATGCTGAAAATACGATTTCAATAGGGCTCCACAAGTGTCGAGCTTAACGGCAACATTACAGAGCTGCTCAAGAGCATCATGTATTGCGACGGCAGCAAAATCTATTTGATGGTCGCTAATGGTTGAAGATGAGGAGGAATGCGATCGTCTTTCGTACGAATCATATGAATTGTGAGTTTTTCTTCCAACATATCGGGAAATTTCTTGACTGGTTTTGCTTAAAGCCACAAAAATCGGTTTGATATCATTGAATGTTAGCGGAGTATGAATAGTTAGAGCCGTACGAATTATATGTACCAAAAGTGTCAAAGAATCATTTTTCTGAAGTTCATAAGGCAGGGAATTGTTTGCTGCGATCAATAGGATTTCGACGTATTTCAGTGATTTCCTCAGCTCATCATTTAGATCGCTTTGCGCGTCCTGAGAAGTCGGTAGTATTGATTGGTCCTCTGTCCCGGCGGCAATATCAGGAAGTATAGACGGTTGATAGCTTGGAACATCTCTGGGTCCCTCTGAAAAGTTGCGTTTTTGAGCTGTACGAAGAGAACATCTCAAAATTCTGAATTTAGTCCTTTTTTGAGTTGGACTAAATCTTTGAAAATATGTTTGAAGCTGCTTTTGAAGCATATGTGTCATGTATGACTTTAGCCCCTCCTCTTTTGGAAAAAAGTTTTGATAAAAAAAGAGTCGAGTTTGGTGAAGCCTAATCTTGTATTCAAGAGAGAGGGGAGGGGGGGGGGGGGGAATGGTGCTAAGTGATTCCGCTCTACCATGGGCCTCGGTTCGAATCCCAGTCTATCACCCACGCAAACCAGCAAGGCTCCCATGTCTTTGGCAATCGGTAGTTTGACAGCATTTCGGAAGGCAACTTCCCAAAACTTTTCTAAACCAAATTTTCCTTTTTCTTATGATAAGGCAGAAGTACTCAATCAACATCTAGTCTTCCAAACTATCTTGACCTCGGGCCTATTCCAACAGAGTACGATTCTGAATGGGAAGGAAGTGTCTGGGGTGCAACCCAGAAGGACAAGATCAAAGCCGAGTCTCCATTCTCTGATCCTCCTTTTATCTACTCGATGCACCGTATATGCCCTCACCCATTTCAGAAACGGTTTCCTTTTCAAGAGCCTCATTTTTTACCGAAATCATCAAGCACTAACCGCTGATGTTTAGGTAGTCGATGATAGTTTTGCGATCTATCTGTGGTAGTTTTTCTAGGGCTTGGACGATTCTGGAAAAAGCTTAGTTTATTAGAAGAACTCTTAAAATTGTATTAATAAGTAATAAGGTTTAATATCAAAAAGACCATGATTGAAGTAAAAGCCAGTGTCCTTACATGGAAGTCGCACTGACGGGATCAACTAGATCTTGCTGTGTGTTGTTTAAGCTTTTTGCCAGCTGTAATGATATGTAGTTTAGCAGGGCTTTTTTTGAGACGTCCAAAAATACTCTTTTCTTACCTCATAGAAAAACAAGTATTTTGTTTTGAGATCTGATTCCATAGCCGTTATATTATCTTGGAGTTTGTTTAGACGTGAATACATTGAGGGGTTGGCCTTTTGCAGTTCATTCCTCAGGTTATCCTAAAAAATTGCAGAAATTTAAGTCTTATCTATAAATTTAACTCAGGTCCTCATTATAAGTAGGACGTGAGAAAAATTCCTGGTGATCTTCCCGAGACGAATTTATGCCCCCTCTCATCAGGGTAAACGCTACGCAGCAGTTCATGTGATGCGGTGGATAAATAATACAAAATTTGTTGGGCCACATCAAAGAGGTTACAATTTGAGAAATGGCGCTAAATCCCGACATAGTTCAATGTGCTTTGTGGTATTGACTAAATGCGTTGCGTGACTGGTGCGTCGCGTTTGCGTCGCACATCGTTGGCGATGTAAGGAGAGTAAGTCTAAACGCAAACAGTGGGGTGTCACTAAGTACCGTGAAAATATTCGGTTCAAATAGCAGTAAAAGCTATCGCAAATATGGATTTTGCCTAGTGTTCTTAACTAAATAAAAAATGTTTATATTACGACGTGCAACTGATTATTTTTACTCAACACTTTACAAGATTGATTCGAATATGTCCTGAGATGCTTGCCAGTACAAGAACCTTACACATATATCTCCCTCCCATGGTTTCTTAACTTTTTTCCAATAAAAACGACCTCTGCCAGAGATAAGATTTTCAAAAGACCCGTTATTTTGGATTTTCTGCTATTGGCTAGCGTTCTGATGTCACGGAACAGTAGTGAAAGTGAGCTTTTAATAGGAATAAGTCTTTGATCTGAATAATTCAAACCGCTTTAATTATTTCTTGTAAATAGCGATTCCGTAGGTGTTCCATAGAGTCAATCAATTCTGTCTCATTAGGGCCTGTTGTAGGAGCAGTCTCAGAAGGTTGGAGTTCGGGTGGCCAGGATACGAACGGGTCATCGGTATAACCTGAAAAACTGAGATAAAAATATTGACCGTATGATACTGCTGCATTTCCTGACGACAGTCACCTGATCCTCCGAATTTGAATATTGGCCCTGAAGTATACCATGCCATATTGGGAATAATCGTCCCTAGCACCAACAGGCTCCACAAGAAAACCATTACTCTGAGAGTCGGGAACGTTTCTGAAGCAGTTTTATCCTTCCTGATAGACCACCTCAGAACGAGGAAAAATGACGAGGGAACCATTTCTGACGGTAAAAACCCCGTTTTGGAATGCACCTAGCACTTGCCTTTCATTCAGAACTGTCGCATGCTGGACACATACTTAATCTGGTCAGCCGTATTACAAGACTGCGTCCCCTTTTTTTTCAAATAAGTTGCTTTTCAGAAACGTTCTCACCAACGATTTTTAGACTAAATTGCATGAATACTACATCGAAAAATCATGGTACCAGGATGTATAGGCGCTCCCATATGACCTGGTGACAAATATTTTGGGTTTTGGTTACCCGAAGCGTAATTCATTTCAAAGACTTTCAGGTGGGTCAAGAGTTTAGGTACAAAGTAGGAGTTCGACGAACCATACGTTTTTCTGGCGACTCAAGAATCAACAGTGACCAGATCAGAAACAAAATCAAGGAAGCATCAAGAAAGAAGAGTTTCTCTCAGAGAAGAGTATGATTTTGCTTCCGAGATAGAGATTTAGAAATTGGGTAAGCCCATTTGCTTCTCAGATATGTTTTGAAAAAGTTACATCCGTATCCGAGCAATATAGGCCTAGTTGAGCACTAATATCAATGTCCTAAAAGTCTCAGATTCGAAGTGTGGGTAGATGCTGCCGAGGGAAACATCTGCAATGAGTTAGAAGGGTCTGCAGCCAACGTAAGTGTAAGTGTAAGGGGAATTCAGAAAAAGGGCATGTTTTATTGCGGAGGTTCGGCAAAACATAGCAAACACCTACATAAAGCATTACAGCAGACATAACACCCACCCACAGATCTATGAAAATGCTGGGATGACACGGACGTTGCTGAATCTTTTCCTTCCTGGAATGGGCTCATTCATCGTGGTCTAGAGAATTTTCCCAAGCTTTTATGGAGCCCTGACTGATTTGAATATGTGGGAGAGAGTTCATACAATAGTTATTTGCAAACAGACAATTGAAATACACAAGAAATGAAAAATCACAAAAAGGGTAAGGGCAACTAGTGCCCTCACATTTCGTGATTGATTCTGAATTTTTAGGTTTCAATTCCTCAGAATAAGCAAATGCCCCTTAAGAGACTAGACCAGAGTCAAGACAATGCGCAGACCACGTATCATGGCCTGCCGGGATGTTGCATATCCACCGGGCTCGTCGTGTTTCTTCGAAGCGCTAAACTATACCTCATCAGTGTCCGTAGGTGACTCAATTCTATTTCACTATACCTAACTGAATTTTTTCGTTGACATTTCAGTTGTGATAGACTACAGTTGCCCGATCTGTCAGCTCAAAAATAACTGCTTCAGAGAACATTTCATAAACATCTCGTTCTCGAGCTTTTTTGGCAAGGTATATTAAAGCATAGTGGCAGGGATAGCCGAGTGGATAAGAGTGTAAGCTCACGTCTGCACTTGGAGGAAGTGCGAGTTCGATCCCTGTCGAGGCAACTGAATGCCTTGCAAAATGCGAAACTTGCAAAAATGGTATCGGTTCCAGCGTCAGGCCCAGGTTGACAGGCCGGTTGATGGAGAAACCAGTCACAACAGATATGTCTAAAGTCTCAAAGAGTATCAGTGATAGAGCTAGGACTTCTGGGATCGTTCACTGGGAAGTCCTGGGAGGTCGCTGATCTCAAGCGCAGAAACATCCAAGTCCTATGCCTTCAGGAGACCCGCTGGAAGCGAGCAAAGACCACAGAAATTGGAGGTGGTGCCCGACTCTTCTACAACGGAGAAGACTCCAAACGAAATTATGTGGCCATAGCAGTGGCAAAGTTTATGAAAGACTCTGTCTCCGCCGTTACCAAGATCTGCAGTCGATTAATGTTCGTGATGATAGACACGAAGGAGGGATACTGGACACTAATATCAGTGTACGCACCTCAAGCCGGCTGCCTCGTCTACGAAAAGGATGAGTTCTATCTGAGTCTTGACGAGGCCATCCCATCAGTTCGGGAGCGGGACTATCTCACCATAGCAGGGAATTTTAGTGGGCACGTTGGCAGTGAAACGATGGGACTGGAAAAGGTTCATGGAAGTAGAGGAGCAGGAGTCAGAAATGAAGAAGCAGAGAGGGCTCTTGCCCTGGCCATAGCCCACGACATGGCAGTCTGCAGCACCTTCTTCGCGAAAAGGAAGTCCTAGAAGGTAACCTACAGCAGTGGAGGGAGGAAACGGAAATAGATCATGTTCTGGTAAGAAGATCGTCCCACAAAATTGTAAAGAACATCAAGGTACTGCCCGAGAAGAGCTGGCTCCACGGCACGAACCTCTTCTAGTAGTAGACATAGCCATCGGCCTTCCGCAGAAAGTAAGGACAAGAACGGAACGGAGGATCCGGTAGTGGAAGTTGCACCAACTCAAAAGAGAACACCTCAAAGGAAAGGTACTAGAAGCTGGACTTCCAAATCCCGATGGGCCGATACAGCAGCTCGGAGCAACGTTGTGAAGGTCATCCTGCGATCGATGTGCAAGGAAGCATGGCTCTGGAATGACGAATTTCAACGAGTTGTGAGACAGAAGAAATCGGCCTACAAACGCTGGCAAAGGACACGAGTTCCAGAGGACCTAGATGCCTACAGAACCACTGAAGCCATCCTCTAGGCTGATGGCATCCCTCTGATAGCGCAGAGCAAGGAAGAACTCCAGGACAAACTCCAGAATTGGCAGAGGGTGTTGGCGGAGAATGGACTCTGAACGTGAAGAAGACCAAGTTCCTTAGCTCCGAGGAGGACACGGAGTCAATCGTCGACGGTCGCGGGGAAGTCATCAAAAAGGTCCAGGACTTCGCTACCTGAGGAGCAATCTGGCCGCTGATTGTAGGCGTGGACCAGGCCGTAAAATCTCGAATAAATGCGGCATGGATGAAGTGGAGGGAGTCCCACGGTATCCTCTGCGACCGTCGGTGCTCCAGGGCCCTCAAAGGAAAGGTGCATCGGACAGTAGTAAGGCCCACGATGCTCTACGGCAGCGAGTGTTGGCCCGTGAGTAAATCACATGACGTAAATCACATGTACTATGAAGACCACAGAGCCATCCGATAAGGGAAGCAATGGAGTTCGAGGCTCAAGGTAAGCGACAACGAGAAGCCTCAAAGAAGAGATGGCGTGACGTGATCAAGAAGGATCTTGACTGAAGCCAAGGTGACGGCAGAATATGCCGTAGATAGAATGAAATGGAGACGGCTGACAAGAACAGCGGACCATGGTACGGCGCAGGATTAACGCTAGGGAAAAGAAGAAGATTGAGGATTAAATTGATGCAGTAAAGGCGAACAGCCACTATGAACTTCGTTTTAGTAGAGTATCAACTGATAGCCTCCATTCACTTCTTCTGAGGTACTTAGTTCCATGGGATGATTTATATAACGCACAGTTCCAGGTGAATTACAAGGAGATTCATTCAATGAATGACATCAACTGTTTCTCGAATGCCAAATCGCAGTGTGTATTGCCGCTTCCCCCTAGGGGACAAGAGGCCCCTATGGTCTTGAAGATATCGGTCCCAGAAGCTGAACTCCTGCACACTTGTATTGGTGGGCCACTTTACCCGATCCAAATCCGCTGCATGTAATAGACCGTTTAAAAGAGGGGAAATCGGAAGAGATAGGGAAGCACATAGGCTCGCTAGGCCTTTCAGTGATTGGAAAGGTGTTCCCATATGCTTTTCCCTAATGTTAGCTTGGGAACCAAGTTTCTTAGATGTCCTATTTGCTGAATGCCCCGGAAGGTTGTTTATACTCGGTAACTTACTAGTTTTCCAGGGAGTACACAGACTTCAACGCCATTTTTCTGCTAGGCAGATAAGAGCGCCAAATTCGCTATCGACCGCGTAGATCAAATACGAATCGATATTGAACTGGCTTGATGATAGAGTAAGAAGCTCGGGAAATAGAACGCTGACTTGAGAAACTTGAGAGAGACTTGAGGCGGAGTGGGTGTCCCTTTGGCTTTTCCTTTCCGTTTTCGAGGCAGCAGGTATTCTTCATCTTGGAATTTACCCATTACTTACAAGTTATCTGTCTAATCACGGGATTGGTTTTTTCAGATCCGAATCTTCGAATTTCTTGTTTGCTATGACACTTTGTATCGGCGAAAGCGAAGACATCCGATGGCAGTTGATGTGGGTAAGATCTCCCTCATGATTGGGAGACGGGCGTTAGGAACGATTTTGCGTAATCGATTTGCCGCACGCGGCTGTCGCGGACTACTCATTCGCCGTTATTACAGCTCTAGCGTTCTTCATACAGCTCAATCGATATGCGATCATTATTTTATGCATAATTCTACTATTAGTACTTTTGTTCTTGTATTTCTTACCTACCGCTGCATCCTGCTACATCCCTTCGCGCGCGACGCCCCTCTCACCGCGACGCGACCATTTTGTTCCTAACGCACTACACCCCTCATGATTAGATGATTATATCTCTATGATGATTTGATGTATTTCCCAGACATTTGTATTTTTTTTATTGCAAGCTGACACTTCTATAACATGCTACATATATTGACATCCGAAGATGCTTAATAGACATAGACCCAATCACCATTTGATGGGACCTTGACATGTGCGATTTTCTGCTTGCCAAGAACCAAAGCGATCTGTCCCTGCCAGTCACCCTAGAAAATGCATTATTTTTGGGTGAATCAACAAATTATTTGTAAATAAACAAATTGTGCATATGTTTTCGTTGTTATCCTAACTGTTGTTTTACGGAATGAGCAGAATGATATCGATTCCAGTGAGAACACCCTACGACTTCGACTTCACAGGCTTAAATGGGTCACTGGAAATGCTAGAACGCCGCCCATCCTGCAGACCCCGCCCATCCATCAGGGTAAGTAGGGTTTGAACTGGAATATTTGCTCGACAACGGCTAGGTTTAACGAGTTTACGTGGATCCTTCTTTTGAATAGCGTTATTTCTGATATGCTTATTTGTGAATGAGCCTTCAGAATACTGGGAAGAAGAGAGCTTTGTAATGAGAGTTGCCCCTGAAATTGTTGACCGAAGACTGAAGGGTCGGGTGAAGGATTTCGTCGTTCTTTTGGTCTTCATTGATAGAGGTTTCCTTCTTTACTGATCGTCATTGGGATTTTTCAAATATGCTAACAAATTAAATAATGAATTCTACACTTACGTTGACAACGAAGGTCTTCAAAGAGGAGCTGACTGAGGGCAATGAGATGACGTTCGATACCTTAGCCTTCTTCGTAATCTGAAAATTGAATCTATAAGAATTGCAGCGATACCGAAATTTTTAGATTTCTTAGATAGAGCGTTAAAGTTTACCTCCTCGAAGTTGTAAGTGCCAGGGGTGCTAAGCATCTTGAGGAAGTCATCGCCAATATCTGGATAGATATTGCGGCTGCTAAAAAACGTGCATTGAGCAAATGCATGAAGTTGATTTGATTATGAGTTGGGGAAATATTTTCTTAATACATTTCCTATATTTGAGACAGGAGGAAAATGAATTTTCGCCAAAAAAAATATTTTGAAAAAACACTCAGCTACAGTGTAGTGACAGCTTACCATACATTTCCCGGGACTTGATATTTCTGACTGACTCCATCGTAACAAACAGTTCCGATGAACCATGAGTTCTTCCTCACAGTCATTTTCGCCACTGCCTTTTTCAAATCCTTGACTTCCTTGTCCACAACGACCGAACCTCAAACACGTTGAATTTCAGACCCAAGTATTTCAACGGAGCTATGGTTTCACTACTGCGTCGTTCAGTTTTGCTAGTTGTCTCGTTGCGGACATTCATCCGTTAAGCATAGTCACTTTACCTTACAGTTTCTCTAAGAAACCAATTTCATTACAGCCCCCTGACGATGCCCTTACAGCATCTCAAAGCCCCGAAAATTCCTCTGCAATCTTGGTCCTGATTAAAGCAAAAGTTAGCAGACCAATTGGACAGGTCATTTCAGAAACCAAGAATCTTCAGAGCTGCTCTGCGCCGTTGTGATCAATGCCTGCGATGCTTTTTTCTTGAACGACGATACCTTTGACAATCTTCAGCTTGCCGGGAAGAGAGACGTATGCACGGCCCCAATAGCAGGACGGCGTTCCATCATTGAAATATGTGTGAATCACAACGTCTTTCGCATGGATAGCCAGATTTGCTGAAAACTTCTCTCTTCATTTTTTAAATACGAAAAATCAAGGTTTTGGGAGGTTCTCCAACTGTTTACTTCCATTCATAGAAGGGAATATCTTGACGATCAATCTCAATTTGGGATGCACCCAGGTACAGTAACCTGATAGTACGGGTCACAATTTGTTTTATTTTGCTGGGCAAGTCTGGCCCTAGTTGTTCTTACCCGCAATGAAGATTTGTCTGGCTTTGTAGGGAATCCCACGAGTCAGTGAGGCTCCGCTAAGTCCAGAAACGCTGCCGGTTTCTCGAAACTTCCAAGAGACATAGTCCGCTTCCCTAAGTTTCCATGGGAGCTTTTTGATGAATGTGGTAAACCTCTATCCATGAGCCAATGATTGGACGAGTTTTAGCGTAAGATACGATGACGTACGGTCATTGATGTCAGCGACTTTGATGACATTGTTCACTCCGTCCTTGCATCCCCCTAGGTTGAGTGGTTTAGCGACTGCCTCTTCTTCCTCCGGCACCTCTGGTGCAATTGGTGGTGCAGCATAAGCGAAGGCGACGAGAGCAATGATAAGCAAAGACATTCTATAATGATTAGAAAGAAGATACTGCTCTAATTACTGTAAGGATACTGTATTTGGATCTAGAAAAGATTTCCAGATGACTAGTGTACTGCGAATGCAGCTTATATTCTATGCCTAACTGGGGGCTTTATATACACCACGAAATATTTTGAACTGATAACTAATCACCCCCATCTGTCAACGGAATCGGATCCATTGCACTTTTAGGCGATTAGCGAACCCTTGTGCATATCAACAGTGGCATCGAAAAAATGGCTCAGCAAAGCTTTCATAAATTTTTTGGTGAAAAAAGCTAAGAAATCGGCTAAAATTTTTTCCAGGGCCTAGACTTTTTGCATGACTTTTGGCCTTCATGTCAGTCAAAGGGAAGATTGGTCTATTGACCTTTCTTCATGATTACTGTAGTTTTTTTCTACTATTTTTTTTATTCTGAAACTAAACAAGCATTTATTCTTGTGAAATCAGCTTATCACGTATTCCTTTTTTCTGGATCTGTAGAGAGATCCGCTTTGTCATCTACCTATTGTACCATGTCGAGGCTGCACTGGAATAGGAGGTTCTCTATGGATGAAGTGCTGAAAAACCCTTAACAGAATCTGA
Organism: Haemonchus contortus; assembly: GCA_000469685.2. NCBI lineage: Eukaryota > Metazoa > Nematoda > Chromadorea > Rhabditida > Trichostrongylidae > Haemonchus > Haemonchus contortus. Next base: position 7,668,932 of record LS997563.1, read on the forward strand.
TCAGGAAGAAGCTGAAAGTGGTCCTGCAAGTCGTCATCTCGCCAGTGCCTATTAGATATGTTCTGCTTGTTTTCGGGTGATTTTATTCTCTTAATGTGGGAAGCAAGGCATTTTGCTTAAACAGGCAAAATAGTTTTTTATAGTTATTCACCTCACTGGGAATACGCAACGCCTGAAGCTTCAGTCCACTTTCGCAGTAATGGCTCAGAGTTCGTCAGGTTTGTTGAATTTTTCACGAGTTTTATTATCTTTTTTACAATCCTCGCTGGAGGATTGTAAAAAAATGGAAAGAGAGCTCTGCACAGTCTTCAAACTCGAAATCGGCTTAATCTAGTCGAGCGCGTGCTCTTCGCGGAGCTGATCAAAGCTCTATACTCCTCCGTGTTTGTCCGATGGCCGGTAAAAAAAGCCTTGACCTATTAGTCTGCTAAATCTCGGCAACAAAATAAGGACTGAATTAGTTCTTTAGAAATATCAAGTTGCAGAGCGTGTGTTGAAGGATCAGCATAAATCAGTTGATTCGCACATGCATCTTTTTTTTTTATAAAATTTTCATCTTGCTTCGATTTTTTTCTAGTTGCATATCTGTATTTTTCATATATGCTTGTGATGCATTTTAATGTAAATCTTTTATTAAATTTTCATTTTTCCAATGCGCATTTGTTTTTCTGCCCATCGCATGAAAATTCCTCAGGGACGAGGCAACTTTCTCATTAGTGCAAAAGTACCGTACTGCTTATCTACGACATAGTGTTACCTTTGGAATCCGGCTATGCTTCTGTAAGCAGCTAACAGAGAACGTACAAGACCCAAGCATGGCTTGTAGTCATATGATTCTCCCAGTGCTTGCGGCTTTTCTCTAATCATCGGCACAAACCATAATCACCGAAATTGGCTTTTTTACAATCCTTTCAAAAAGTTCATGTGATAAATCAAGTGTGATCAACTAGAATTGATATTAGATTAGCTGCTTAAGTTACAAGCAATAATGAGCACAAGCAGTGAAAGGAGTGGACTGGAAAGGGTATATGGAGGTAGAGGATTAGGAGTCAGGAACGAAGAAGGAGAGAGAGTCCTTGCCCTGGCCATAGCCCACGACTTGGCAGTCTGCAGCTCCTTCTTCGCGAAAGGGAATTCGCAGAAGGTCACCTACAGCAGTGGAGGGAAAACAAACGGAAATAGATCATGTGCTAGTAAGAAGATCGTCCCTCAAAACTGGGATGGCGCGCGATTCACGCGTGACCCCATTACAGCTCGTCGCGCACACAACATCTCTTCAGTACCTTTCTGTTGAGATGGACCAAATAAGATTTGCAGCATTCCACGGCTTCACCACGAATAAGAGCAAATCTCTTTACTATGGCAATGAAGCCTCTTCGAGATCAACAATTCTATTCATAGGTCAAAAACTTACTTGTCAATTGTTCAAAAAAGAATAACTTGAATTTTTTTTATCCCAGGAAACGCATTCCTTCTAAAAACGTGCATAGTTGTCTCTTCGTCTCTTTCCTCTTTTGTCTCTTTCTCTAAATCTCGAAGGGCCGATCCAGCAGCTCGGAGCAATGCTGTGAAGGGCATCCTGCGATGTGCAAAGGAAACGCTGTGGGAAACTTGAGGTGACTTTCGAGGGGGCAAGGAAGCGGCTGGTCGACTCAAAATTGAGAGAATTGGTCCCACTCTTGCAGAAGCAGTTTGACTTCATACCTGAAAGGTCTACAACGGATGCCGTCTTCATAGCCAAACAAGTTATGGAGAAATATCGAGAGAAGCGTAGACCTTGCTACCTAGCCTTCGTCGATCTGTAAAAGGCTTTCGACCGTCTCCCGCGACAAGTACTCTGGAGAGAGCTCCGTAAACGAAAGGTTTTAGAACACCTGATCTCTCTGGTGAAGGACACCAGGGATCAGCTCTGAGCCCGTTCCTCTTCCTACTCACGATGGACGTCATCACAGAAGAACTCATGGATGGACCACTGAAGACCATCCTCTACGCTGATGACATCGCTCTGATAGCGAAGCGCAAGGAAGGACTCTCCTGGGCAGAATCCAGAATTGGCAGAAGGCACCATGTTCCTCAGCTCCGAAGAGGGCACGGAGTCAACCAGCGACGGTCGCAGGGAAGCCATCGAGAAGGTCCAGGATTTCCGCTATCTGGGGAGTGATCTAGCCGCTGAAGGTAGCGTGGACCAGGCCGTAAAATCCGAATAAACGCGGCATGGATGAAGTGGAGGGAGTCCACCGGTATCCTCTGCGCCCGTCTGTGCTCCAGGACCCTCACAAGGAAGGTCTTTCAGGGCGTGGGACGCTTTTTGAAAATGGTTTTTTGCATGGTATAGGGGTATGAGCACTGCGTATAAAACTATGGTTCATTTCCGCTAAATGGCCTTCTGAATGCCAAAAAACGACTGAAAACGATTTTGTCAGAAATCGCCGTTTTAACCCACTCAGCGTCGTTTGTTTCATTCATGCCGTCGACTTTCCGTACAGTAGAAGGCGCCAGTTGACTGCGCATCGAAAATAACGTGAAAGGTAGCCAAAAAAGGGGGTCACATGTTGAAAAGTGCGGGGAAGTTTCATATAGCCTCTCCACGGTTAAGCTGCCAGCAGCGTAGGATGGTGTGGTGGATAGCGATGTGGACTTCCAGGATCGACGACTAGGATGGGTTGGTGGTTCGGAATTTCCGGGCTTTTCCGCTTCTGCATTTTATGCTGCCACCTCCAGATTGGATTGGATTCCAGATTGCACCAGGGCCAAAGCAAGTGCCTGACTGGTCATGGTCGCGACCAGGACCACCCAGGCGCATAACCTCTACAAGCCGTTGGAATTTCTTGTGTGACGCACTATCAGTGGAGGAGCTTCCAGGCTTCACACTCCGAGGAGTATAAAGGTGCCTCTTAAATTCACACTTAATAAGTGTTGTAATGGGGGGTCCGAACCCTATAATATGGTTCCTATTCGATGGAAGCTGTCCTCGACCTTGTTCGTCAATGCAAAGAAACAGGATTCCCGATTCCGACCTTCCTGGGAGTCCACTGCGGACTCCTGTGGGAGAACCAATCAGACTCTCTTTCAATTCATCTTCTTGCTGAAGCATCCATGAGCATTAGGTTGAAATAAAAAGCTGTCAGCCCTGAAGGAAATCATTCTAGCGCCGGATCACTAGATGAATACTAGATGAAGGGTTTCGGCGATACCCATTCCCAACCTACGATCCCCTAACTTCGCGTCCGTGTGAAAGGCTGGCAGGACACGAACAAGGAGGACATCGCTGAAGTCGAGGTGATTGCAGAAGATGAGTGACTGATCGTGAGGAGAGAAGGAAATGGAGATGACCAACCAGAATAGTGGACAAAAACCCTTCAACGGCGCGAGATCAACGCTAGGGTAAAAAACGGTGAAATCATCGGAATTATATGAGCCTTTCATCAGTTTTGAAGGAATTCGGTCGAAATAGAACAACGATCAAACCATCACTGTCCATACCATTCAAAGAATTGTATGGACTGTGCAATGCCCATACAATGTCCGAAGACCAGATGATATGATATCGAGTTTTTTAACCACGTGAGGAAGTTGTGGGGGGGGGGGGGGGTAGGAAAGGAGGACTCGGAGGTAGGAACGGAGGACTGGGAGTGTTGAGCCTGGAAGCTCCTTCACTGATCACTGATAGTGCGTCACACAAGAAATTCCAACGGCTTGTAGAGGTTATGTGCCTGGGTGGTCCTGGTCACGACCATGACCAGTCAGGCACTTGCTTTGGCCCTGGTGCAATATGGAGCCAATCTGGAGGTGGCAGCATAAAATGCAAAAGCGGAAAAGCCCGGAGATTCCGAACCACCAACCCATTCTATTCGTCGATCCTGGAAGTCCACATCGCTATCCCCCACACCATCCGACGCTGCTGGCAGCTTAACCGTGGAGAGGCTATATGAAACTTCCTCGCACTTTTCAACATGTGACTCCCTTTTTTTGGCTACCTTTCACGTTATTTTCGATGCGCAGTCAACTGGCGCCTTCTACTGTACGGAAGGTCGACGGCATGAATGAAAGAAACGACGCTGAGTGGGTTAAAACGGCGATTTCTGACAAAATCGTTTTCAGTCGTTTTTTGGCATTCAGAAGGCCATTTAGCGGAAATGAACCATAGTTTTATACTCAGTGCTCTTGCCCCTATACCATGCAAAAAACCATTTTCAAAAAGCGTCCCACGCCCTGAAAGACCTTCCTTGTCAGAGGAAAGGAGTATCGGGCAGTGGTAAGGCCCACGATGCTCTACGGCAACGAGAGTTGGCCCGTGAATAATCCCGTGGAGGACAGCTCCACTCCGCTGAAATGAGAGTGCCCAGATGGGCCTGCGGCTGGACGCGGCTGGATCGGGTGAGAAGTGAAGACTTCAGGACGGCTATGCAAACAGCCCCAGTTCAACTGAAGATGAGAGAGCAGCGCCTGCGATGGTTCGGGCATGTACTAAGAAGACCAAAAAGCCATCCGATAAGGGAAGCAATGGAGTTCGAGGCTAAAGGTAAGCGACCACGAGGAGCCCCAAAGAAGAGATGGCGGGACGTGATCAAGAGGGACCTCGCTGAAGACAAGGTGGCGGCAGAAGATGCCGTAGATAGAATGGAATGGAGACGGCTTACAAGAGCAGCGGCTACGGCGCATGATTAACGCTAGGGAGAAGAAGAAGATTGAGGATTAAATTGATGCAGTAAAGGCGAACATCTACTATGAACTTCACTTTAGTAGAGTATCAATTGGTAGCCTCCATTCACTTCTTCTGAAGTACTTAGTTCCAAGGGATGATTTGTATCAAGCACAGCTTCCAGGTGAATTACCCGGAGATCCATCCGATGAATGACATCAACTGTTTCTTGAATGCCAAATCGCAGTGTGTATTGCCGCTTCCCCCTAGGGGACAAGAGGCCCCTATGGTCTTGAAGATATCGGTCCCAGAAGCTGAACTCCTGCACACTTGTATTGGTGGGCCACTTTACCCGATCCGTAATCCGCCACGTGTAATAGGCCGTTTAAAAGACGGAAATCGGAAGAGATATGGAAGCACACAGGCTTGCTAGGCCGTTTGGTGCTAGGGAGTACAGACTACAACGCCATTTTTCTGCTAGATAGATAAAAGCGCCAAATCCGCTGATCTCCCTCGTGATAAGATGATTATATCTCTACCAGTCGGTCCGCCCGGCTAACGCCAGGCTTCCCTCTTTCTTACGGACTCGCCCGACTACGCCGGGCGCTCCTCCTTCGTGTGAGAAATTTGCTATGCGTAAATAACTCTTCGAAATCTCCTTTTCCTTTGTAAGCTCTACACCCTCAGTGTCAGCTCCGATTAGGGACGATTTTTCTGTAATCTTCGTCTTACGTCTTACGTCTTCGTTCATCTTCGCTGTGTAAGAATAGAACATCGTTTAATATCACAAAGGCGATTGTTCAGAGAAAAATAGTATATAGAAACTCTATCGCGGGTGAGGCTACTATGTTAGCTACCATCAATGTTCCTCAATGCCATCATCAAGGGCTCTCCTCCCTCTTGGGGCAAAGGGACTTCGCCCGAAAAACATCAAACTAATGAAATTCTTCCCCCTTTTTTTGGGGTTATTTCGCTGTTTCGCTGAGCGAGAATATAGACTATCAAATGCCTCCAAGGATATACCTCCTTTTCTCCACGGTTACATCATTAACTGTGGATCCAACATTATTAGCGGTCAGATAAACTTTGCTAAGAATGATATCAAAGCGAGGAGAAACCGTGATTTTTCACTTAATCGCAAACTCTGTTGGGTAGCGGTCGTAACCTAGTAGCAAGAAGTGAACCAAACTTATCTCCTTATAAACGGAACACCACTTACCCTTCTTGTCGAATGAAACATATCAAAAAGTCAAAGCTAGATCGTAAATAACAAAGACGCTGGGAAGTGATTGGTGAGTGGATCTTTTTCTCCAAGGCCCCGTCTATTGTCAATGTTTCCATCCTGCCTCCTCCTATTGATTTTGCTATCCAAGTCCACGGGATCAGGAGTTATGGATTTCCACTCATTTATTTCGCGGAAATCCCGTCCTTCGGGGGCGGTGTCCGGCCCTACTACTCTCTATAAGTGTTCCCATACCGCCGCCTGCTTCCTATCAAGTTTGAACGCATTAGAGCCGAATTGACTATTTTAGCGCGAAACCCCGCCCCCTGCGCACGGATTCTGGTCCTTCCACCCACCATAAGTGTTCCCGTCCTGTCGCCTATGCTCCTACCAAGTTTGAACGCTCCAGGTCCACGGGGACAGGGTTATGAATTTGCTACCTGAAATTTCTAACGCGCACGCCGCGCTCCTTGTGAACGGAGTCCAGTCCTGCCACTCACCATAAGTGTTCCCATCCTGCCCCAGCTACTCCTATCAAATTTGAACGCTCTAGGCCCCCTGGGACAGGAGTTCTGAATTTGCAGACCAAAATTTCTAACGCGCACGCCCCGCCCCTGTGAATGGGGTCTGGTCCCGCCACCAACCATTGGTGTTCTCCTCCTGCCCCTATACTCCTACCGAGTTCGAACGCTCTAGGTCTATGGGGACAGGACTTATGAATTTGTGACCTAAAATTTCTAACGCGCACGCCGCGCTCCCTGTGAACGGAGTCCGGTCCTGCCACCTACCATAGGTGTTCCCATCCTGCCACCTTTACTCCTACCAAATTTGAACGCTCTAGGTCCACGGGGACCGGAGTTATGAATTTCCCGTCAGACACACACACCGACACACACACATATACACACACACACACAAACAAACACACACAAACACACCGACACACCAACAGACACACTTAGCGAATTATATAAGGTAGGATGATAACTTGATGTATTTTTCAGGTATTTATATCTTTTTATTGCAAGCTGACACTTCTATAACATGCTACATATATTTACATCCGAAGATGCTTAATAGACATAGACCCAATCACCATTTGATGGGACCTTGACATGTGCAATCTTCTGCTTGCCAAGAACCAAAGCGTTCTGTCCCTGCCAGTCACCCTAGAAAATGCATTATTTTTGAGTGAATCAACAGATTATTTGTAAATAAACAAATTGTGCATATGTTTTCGTTGTTATCCTAACTGTTGTTTTACGGAATGAGCAGAATGATATCGATTCCAGTGAGAACACCCTACGACTTCGACTTCACAGGCTTAAATGGGTCACTGGAAATGCTAGAACGCCGCCCATCCTGCAGACCCCGCCCTTCCATCAGGGTAAGTAGGGTTTGAACTGAAATATTTGCTCGACAACGGCCAGGTTTAACGGGTTTATGTGGATCATTCTTTTGGATAGTGTTATTTCTGATATGCTTATTTGTGAATGAGCCTTAGAATTCTGGGAAGAAGAGAGCTTTGTAATGAGAGTTGCCCCTGAAATTGTTGGCCAAAGACTGAAGGGTGGGGTGAAGGGTTTCGCCATTGTTTTCGTCTTTATTGATAAAAGTTTCCTTCTTTACTGATACTCATGGGGATTTTTCTAGTATGCTAATGCATTGAATAGTGAATTTTACACTTACGTTGACAACGAAGGTCTTCAAAGAGGAGCTGACTGAGGGCAATGAGATGACGTTCGATACCTTAGCCTTCTTCGTAATCTGAAAATTGAATTTATAAGAATTGCAGCGATTCCGATATTTTTGAATTTCTTAGATAGAGCGTTAAAGTTTACCTCCTCGAAGTTGTAAGTGCCAGGGGTGCTAAGCATCTTGAGGAAGTCATCGCCAATATCTGGATAGATATTGCGGCTGCTAAAAAACGTGCATTGAGCAAATGCATGAAGTTGATTTGATTATGAGTTGGAAGAATATTCTCTTAAAATCATTCAAAGGAAGTTTTTTTCTACTATTTTTTTATTCTGAAACTAAACAAGCATTTATTCCTGTGAAATCAGCTTATCACGTATTCCTTTTTTCTGGATCTGTAGAGAGATCCGCTTTGTCATCTACCTATTGTACCATGTCGAGGCTGCACTGGAATAGGAGGTTCTCTATGGATCAAGTGCTGAAAACCCCTGAACAGAATCTGATCAGGAGGAAGCTGAAAGTGGTCCTGCAACTCGTCACCTAGGAGATATGTCCTGCTTGTTTTCGAGTGATTTTATTCTGCTAATGTGGGAAGCAAGGCATTTTTGCTTAAACAGGCAAAATAGTTTTTTTTATAGTTATTCACCTCACTGGGAATACGCAGCGCCTGAAGCTTCAATCCACTTTCGCAGTAATGGCTCTTTAGGTTTGTTAAATTTTTCACGAGTTTTATTATCTCTTTTTCACAATCCCCACTAGAGGATTGTAAAAAATGGGAAGTGAGTTTTGCACAGTCTTCAAACTCGAAACCGGCTTAATCTAATCGAGCGCGTGCTCTTCGCGGAGCTGATCAAAGCTCTATACTCCTCCGTGTTTGTCCGATGGCCGGTAAAAAAAACCTTGACCTATTAGTCTGCTAAATCTCGGCAACAAAATAAGGACTGAATTGGTTCTTTAGAAATATCAAGTTGCCGAGCGTGTGTTGAAGGATCAGCATAAATCAGTTGATTCGCACATGCATCTTTTTTTTATAAAATTTTCATCTTGCTTCGATTTTTTTCTAGTTGCTTATCTGTATTTTTCATATATGCTTGTGATGCATTTTAATGTAAATCTTTTATTAAATTTTCATTTTTCCAATGCGCATTTGTTTTTCTGCCCATCGCATGAAAATTCCTCGAGAACGAGGCAATTCCCTCATTAGTGCAAAAGCACTGTACTGCTTATCTACGACATAGTGTTACCTTTGGAATCCGGCTATGCTTCTGTAAGCAGCTAACAGAGAACGTACAAGACCCAAGCATGGCTTGTAGTCATATGATTCTCCCAGTGCTTGCGGCTTTTCTCCAATCATCGGCACAAACCATAATCACCGTAATTGGCTTTTTTATAATCTTTTCAAAAAAGTTTGTGTGATAAATCAACTGTGATCAACTAGAACTGATATTAGATTAGCTGCTTAAGTTACAAACAATAATGGGCACGGGCAGTGAAAGGAGGTGACTGGAAAGGGTCATGTAAGTAAATGAGTAGGAGTCAGAAACGAAGAAGGAGAGAGAGTCCTTGCCCTGACCGTAGCACACGACTTGGCAGTCTGCAGCGCCTTCTTCGCGGAAAGGGATTCCCAGAAGATAACCTTCAGCAGTGTAGGGAAAGAAACGGAAATAGATCATGTGCTAGTAAGAAGATCGTCCCTCAAAACTGTAAAGGGCATCAAGGTACTGCCCCGAGAAGATCTGGCTCCAAAGCGCAAACCTCTTCTAGCAGACAGCCATTGATCTTACTAAGAAATCAAGGACAAGAGCGGAACGGAGGATCTGGTGGTGGAAGTTGCACCAGTCGAAAGAGAACACCTCAAGGAGAAGGTTCTGAAGCTCGACTTCTAAATCCGGAAGGGCCAATCCAGCAGATCCGGAGCAACGCTGTGTAGGTCATCCTGCGATGTGCAAAGGAAACACTGGGGGAAACTCGAGGTGATTTCCGATGGGACAAGGAAGCATGATTTTGGAGTGATGAAGTCCAACGAGTTGTGAGGCAGAAGAAATCGGCTTACAGACGCTGGCAAAAGACACGAGCTCCAGAAGACCTAGCTGCCTACAGAACTTTCAAGAGGCTCGCCAAGGCTGCTGTCGCAAAGACGCGAATTGCACGCCTTGTATGAGAAATTCGACAGTCGAGAACGAGAGCAATTCGTCGTCCGCCTCGCGAAAGCGCGTCACCGCGCAACTCAGGACATCGGGGTAGTGAAGTCCGTCAGGAACAGCGAGGGCGCAATCCTGAGGAAGTCTAGTGAAGTCAGACGTAGGTGGAAGAATACTACGACGGGCTCCTCAACGAAAAATTCGCCCGTAAGAACAGCTCCCAATTAGAGGCAACGGCTGGCCCCATCAGTCTCTGGACAGAGAGTGAGGCACGTAGAGCAGTGGGAAAGATGAAGGTTGGGAAGGCAACTGGTTTGGATGGAGTATCGATCGAGGCATGGAAGGCGTTCGGAGAGCACGGGATAAAGTGGCTCACCCGATTCCTGAACAGTGTCGCCGTTAAAGGAAAAATCCCAGATGCGTGGAAGAGGAGTATTATCGTTCCCATCTTCGAGCAGAAGGGGGACGCGATGGAGTGTTTGAACTACGGGGGGATCAGGTTGACTGCTCACACTGATGAAACTAGTCGACTCAAGATTGAGAGAATTAGTCCCAATCTTGCAGGAGCAGTTCGGCTTCATGCCTAAAAGGTCTACAACGGATGCCATCTTCATAGCTGGCATTATATGGAGAAATATTGAGAAAAGCGTAGACCCTGCTACATAGCCGTCCTCCATCTGGAGATGGCTTTCGATCGTCTCCCGCGGCAGGTACTCTGGAGAGAGCTCCGAAAACGAAAGATTCCAGAACACCTGATCTCTCTGGTGAAGGACATGTACGATGGCTTCAACACAACAATACGCACCCCACACGGCCAAACCGGAGCAATAGATGTCACCGTTAGGGTACACCAGGGATCAGCTCTGAGCCCGTTCCTCTTCCTACTCACGATCGACGTCATCACAGAAGAACTCATGGATGGACCACTGAAGACTATCCTCTACGCTGATGACATCGCTCTGATAGCGGAGAGCAAGGAAGAGCTCCAGGACAAACTATAGAATTGTCAGAGGGTACTGGCGGAGAATGGACTCCGGCTGAACGTGAGAGAAGACCAAGTTCCGAGGAGAGCACGAAGTCAATCGTCGACGGTCGCGGGAAGCCAGCGAAAAGATGTAGGACTTCCGCTACCTGGGGAGTGATCTAGCCACTGATGGTAGTGTGGACCAGGCTGTTAAATTCCGAATAAATGCGGCATGGATGAAGTGGAGGGAGTCTACCGGTATCCTCTGCAACCGTGAGTGCTCCAGGAACCACAAAGGAAAGGTGTATCGGTATCGAACAGTGGTGAGCCCAACGCCCACGATGCTCTACGGCAGCGAGTGTTGGCCCGTGAGTAAATCCCATGAAGGACAGGTCCACTCTGCTGAAATGAGAATGCTCAAATGGGCCTGCGGCTGGACGCGGCTGGATCGGGTGAGAAATGAAGACGTCAGGACGGCTATGCAAACAGCCCCAGTTCAACTGAAGATGGGAGAGCAGCGCCTGCGATGGTTCGGGCATGTACTAAGAAGACCACAGAGCCATCCGATAAGGAAGGCAATGGAGCTCGGGGCTCAAGGTAACGAGGAGCCCCAAAGAAGAGATGGCGTGACGTGATCGAGAAGGGCCTCGCCAAAGCCAAGGTGACGGCAGAAGATGCCGTAGATAGAATGAAATGGGGACGGCTGACAAGAACAGCGGGCCCTGCGATGGCGCGGGATCAACGCTTGGGAGAAGAAGAAGAGAAGAAGATATCAGGAGCGTAGTGCGATTTTTCGATGGGCTATCGCGGATTTTAATCATGCCCCGCCCACCGCGGGCGGACTCTACCGTTCATGCGTTTTCAATGGTCTGGTTCGTTCCCTACTATTTCCAGCTTGGCTCGGCATAGTGTTAATTTTTTACGTGGGAAACGCTCATTTCGCGCATACTCCAATAACCATTGGCGCAGCCTAACTCTAATCATGTATGTGTGTGGGTAATTTCCCTGGCTCCCACATGTTCGAAGTTGGTTGGGCTGTTCCAGTTCATTTTCAGGGAGAAGTCATATAAGGTGGTGGCGAATAGATGAATACAGAGACATTTGCTATATAAATTATTTATATATAGTAATTAATAGACAGGGTTTGAATCGCTAGGCGGTATCGTCTATCTGCGTTGAGCTCTGAGATTTGTGGGTGGCCTGGTGTGATATGGACGAGTCTGGAACGTGGGGATGCTGGTGCAGGCTCCAATGTCAAAGCAGGTCTGTCCATCACGATCTCCTGCTTTAATGTCCTAAAAAATCGCAATTTCAAACTAAATCATAAGAAAACAATGCCTACAACGCTGGTCAATCCCATTGGGATACGCCACGTCTTTTTACTCTTTCAATATATTTTGACTGTAGTTGTCTGTGTAATTTGGGCCTTCCAATTGACTTCGTAGGTTGCATGGGGATGCGAAGCTAGCGGAATCGTTTCAAAAGCCCCTAACTTCAGCCTGCACCTTCTCGAGTGATGAAATCCGATCGAAATTTATAATATGAGTCAGGATGGCGCTTTTACTTTTCAGACTGGGCATCAGATAACAGCTGATGGAGACAGTACACCAGCTAAGTAAATTCTGGAGGTTGTTCTCTGCTTGACCCTCAATAACCTCTTCTATTTAGCGTCAAAGAGTGCTTCATCACAGAACAGGCTGAGTAGCGGAGAATCTTGGTACCGGTACTTCTAGCTGGTCATTGAGCTGCTTGACAAGCTTCTTGCGGGGTACGGACGCTCAGATATACGATGGCTGAGAACTTTTTCACCCAGTGCCTTACCCCTGTTACTCTTCAGGTATCAAATAATGACCGTAACTTACCGAGAATATCTTGTCGATGTTTTTGTTTACCATATCGATGCAGGTTTGTTCAGCCGATGCTCCTTCCTGTGGTGGCAAGTGCTTGCATTCGTTGAGGAGCTGTAAAAATACCATGGTTTTTTGTCAGCAAAAACAAACACTTTCCCTGCTCTCTTTCTGGGGCCCCAAGTTCTGATAAGGCTTACCTCTTGTTGGAGAGCTTTCTCGTTGGTAACATTGTTATTGAAATGATGTCTGGCTTGAGCGATTATATGCTCGCAGATCTGGCACTCGGAAGGTGCTGGAGGGGTGCCACGTTGCTGAAATGATAAGAGCAAAATTAGTAGGAAATGGTAAAAATGTACAAAGCGCCAACAAAGTAAGTAACATTGACAGATCGACCCTTGCCCAGATCAGTTGGGTGGTTTCCTATTTACCACTGCTTAATAGGGACCCTCATACTTAGAGTGCGACTGGGTTGGCCGTTCCACAAAGGCCCCAGCAGGGGACAATAACATGAAAAAGACTTGGGAAAGATGTCCTCGATTACCAGAATTCCGGTCTACTGGGTATTAGAAGGGGGCCCCTTCTTAGAGGATAGACAAAATATGAAAGCAGCAGGTTTTTGGAAGCAGGACCCATTCCCATGGTAAGCCTCCTTAAAAATGAAAAACTCACCGCAAAAGCGACAGCGACGAGCAGGACAAGGACACTAAGTTTTAGGAACATTCTCAGTCGACTGCGATTTCTCGCGGACCTTCTATTTGTAGAGATTCTTATCAGAATGACGTACTACCTAATCAGGAAGTAAAGGCGCAGGCTGGTTAGCGGCAAGACACCTCGTGATAAGACCTCTGTCGTCTGCCGAAAGTATTCCGGAACAAAGGAAATGGTGACGAAGGAAGAATACGCCCGAATTTTTTGTGTGTAGAACTCATATATCGGGATATAGGTTTTGCTTGTGCCGTTAAAGCACAGTTAGCTCAGAGGAAGTAAGTGACTTGAGCAGGATCGAAGTCTAGACGGCCCTCTTTTTTCTTGACACGGGACATTTTTGAGTTCCCTAAGGAATCGTAGAAGAATTTGGTAGCATTGCGCAGACTTCGATTTGGATACTTTGTGGGCCAATTAACTTTCAAGTCATTGTTTTATCGTTCCAAACAGCCAACTTAGGGGAGTGATGGGCAGGACGAGCCTGGCTCAAAACAAAACAAACCGTGGAATCAATCCATGGACCACATTTGGAATCTGAAGCTGCAGCCTTTATCAGTACCTACCTCGATTAATATAGTTTTCGACGGAATTGGGACGAAGACGAACAGTGATTGACGTCCCAAAGTATTTTATAAATACTGCGCCCATTCAAACAAGACAGTGATTCCAAACAAAGGCCAAATATGTGGCGCATTCGAACCAGTCGATGTGGGTTAGCCAGTTTTATCTCAATTTTTTTTATCTAGACTAATATGGAAGGGAGAAACCGCTGTGCGACTATGACCTCCAACTGTTTCTAGTAAATATCGAGGATCCGGTTCAGCTAACAAGTGAAAGGACGTTTCAATGTGGTTGCCTGAGTCATCGACCAGATCTGGTTCCACTTGCCCCACATTTAAGTCGCCGAACGAAATCATCGGCTTAGAACGTCTGTTGCGCTTCGGTGACGTCTCACGCTGTCCAGGCCTAGGAATCGCTTTGTACTTCAAAAATGAAACTGCTGAAAAGGTCGCAACTCAAGCCAGAAGATCTCAATGTTGCCGTTGAGAAGGCCTCGGATACGCCTCTGGAAAAGGCGGCATCGGAAGAATCTGTGTCAAAGCTGTTCTCCGAAGACGAGCCCAGTTTGGGTACTAAAATTACGTCTGCCGTCAAAAGCACTGCCGTTTCCATTTGGGAGTGGTGAGTTTTATAAAGTTAACGGATAGCTTGCATCACTTTACAGCAAACTTGTGGCAACGGTTAGGGGCTCCGCCGTCGGACATGGGCCTATGAGCCCCTAATCTTCACCGGCTGACTTCCCGAAAATGCACCTACTGAGCTAATTATGAGGGAAAAAGTATCAGGGAAGGGAAACTATTTGGTGTTGGTGTCTTACAATTAGAAACCCCAAGACATCGTAAGCCTGTGACTAACTCTTAGTGGTCCCAGAAATGCCTTGTTTTTTCGAAAAAGTAATTTTGAATTGTAATTGGATGGGACAAGATCTCCAATCCTCATCTGGCGTAGTGGCATCTCTTAACCCACTTTGTCTAACCAATCACTTTAAATTTTCCCATTCAGGAAGAAGGATACTTGCTGTCTGATGCCACAAAACTGCTGCCTGTTGTCTGACAAATGCTGTCTCTCTAAGCTGCCCTGCTTTCGACAACTCAGGGATAAGCTTGTGCCCGGAAAGGAGGCTGAAGCCTGAGCTCATGCTCCGTGCTCTCCTGTTTATTTGTAAATCATTGTAATGTTCTAAAAATCGTCTTAATTGCTATTAGTCGATGTGGCAATTGATTTATTTATTCCTGAACGATTTCGATAAGCTATTGCTGCCGTTGTTGGATGGGACGAGGGGACGTCCAGTTGGGTGATCCAGTTTCGGCCATTAGGAACGTTTGATGAGTTAATGAAACGACTTATTCGATGTTTATAGTTTGGGAAAATCAATGAACCAGTTCTATCAGAGTGTACTGTAATGGTCAGAACAGTTTTGCTATTATTATCTTTTGCTTGGGGAGGTGGGAGGAAGTGGAGTCCAACTGGGTCATTACGAGAGAAGCGTCACTGCGCGCTGGGGGTGTTCTCATTGATTCTAGTTATTTGGATGATACTGAAGGTGATTTCCGATGGGGAATTCACCCTTGAACCTATATTAACCAAACATGGCTCTGATGCTATCGAAGGTCCCAAAAAATGGGAGTTGGATGTCTAAGCGCACAGTTCACGGTAGAAATAGTTTTTGAGGTCCCCCCCCTATAGTGCGGAATCGAGGCTCCCCCTTATACCATACCTGCCGTTATGAGGTCGGAAAAATCCTGGATTGGGCACAATAAGGGGACATAGATTGTATCGTGTGAATGCCACACCCATAGTGGAGGAGTTTCAAGGGGGCTGCACTATCTCAAGAGCCTCCCATGTAGGAAGCTCAAACAACTTGTCATAACCCATGGCGACAGTGAAAGGCAGTTTTGGGCAGTTATGGCTTGATGTAGTCGGCTCTTTGCTCGATGGGAGAAAGTTAAATCTCGTCCGAACACCCCTTACATGCCATTCCCGTCACGGTGATCTCGTACAACCTCCACTTCCATTACCTTTGAAAAGCCTCGAAGTAGGCGGATTTTCTGCTTTGTTCGCCACCAATGTACTTCTCTATATCAACACTTCCGCTTTCCAACCTAAAAAGGGTACCTCAAAATTATCATGAACTTCGCCTTCAAAGTGTCTACGTAGAGATTGTTCAGAGTTCAACGTCTTCCTTTCCGATTCGAAGAGTGGAATCGTCATTTCCGTTACATCCATACAGTTATTTTACACCTAACGAGTCCACATCGTAGTTGCATCCGCCGGGTGTGGCCCTTAACGACTGGTTCTTATCAAGTCGCTGACGTCAAAGGCAAAATCGTTGCTGATGTATGACCCTTTTCCAAGCCTTGTTCCTTCCTCTAGCGGAACCTCTTCCCTTAGAGCAACATACAGAACTCTTCTGGAGCCGGATGCGGATGGCAGCGGGTAGGACACTGAGCATCGCTTTAATGATGGCCGGGTCCTCCACTTCTGATGGAAAATACAGACAGACTGAGACAAACTCTTCCCAGTTCGTCTCAAGGCTACGAAATATCCCAAAACGGAGTTCGAAGCTGTCTCAAGCAATTGGACACTGCAATAGTGGCTCCAAAGTCCGGTGCCATTGTCCTCTTCTCGGTCTCGGTAAACAATCAGATGGAGACCCCCTTCACGGACGACATAACTTCGGTCTTACCCATATCATAACAAAGCTAATATACTGGTATACAATGGTTGAGGCCGAAACACCATTATGGGTCCGCTGGCCAACCGTAGCGGTGTGACGTCAAATCAGGTGGGCTGTAGTCGATCGCGTCGCAAATGATCGATTTCACGGCATAAAGTGATAATTTGAATTATGATCACCTAAAATTTCTATTTTTTGTTTTATATATACGTATTTCTTACATTTTATATGTATTATTGTTCTTTCGTGAATGTAGGATTTCAGTTGATTGGTTTCATTGGGTACGCTGAGATCCTTCCTCGTTACATTTTAATTTCCACGTTCCGAACTTCAGTGTTATATGATTTTACTTACATCTTCCTATTACCTGAGTAACTTCTGCAACGTGATTGAAGTCCATGCAGATCATCTAACATTCAACTGCTTGTCAAGCACTCAAAACTTAGCTCATTTTCGTATCCCATAATTACAACTTTACATTGAGTGCTTTGTTGTATGCTTTGTGTAGGGGTCTGTTCTCGTAGAAACTTCCTTTTTCTTTTTATCCTTTTCTGGACATTTTTTACTTTACAATATTGTATTTTGATGAATTTTGGAGAGAATTTGAAGAGAAACTGTATGGTTTTCCATGAAAACTACTAAGGGTTGGATGATGCACACTATTGCCAATCAATACAGCGAAAAAAAAGCGATGCAGAGTAATTATTACGAATGTTCGAGAAATTATCAAATCAGCATCAGTAGAGCAGAGCAGTGGGATACAATAGACAGCCGGCTCCGACGGCAACGGCGATGCCGCCGTCCGCCGCCTTCAGCGTCCATTGTCCAGCGACAGCCGCTCATCGGCTTTCATTGAGCGGCACGAAGTATAAACACAGCCTCGTTCCGAGGGTTTTTCTGGAACATTTTGCTGACAAAGATGCCCGTGTTCCAGGTAGTAGTACCAATAGCCATAAGCTTTGTTGAAACTTCAATAACTGATGACAATAATGATAGTGTTAGTAACAGTGATAATGATAAAGTCAGAGTTAGCCGAGCGGATAAAAAGTAGGCCCATGTCTTCACAGAGAAATGTTATGATGTCGATCCTGATCAAGTCAAAAGCCATTTCCTGCTTACAAAGAAAAATTTCCGAGTAGGAAGTCTGAACGTGGAATCTGACTCACGTCTAGAAGTGTCGAAAAGCAAGTGAATCATCTCGGAGCCAGGCAGGGAGGTCAGAGCGGTCATGCAAATAGCCCTTTTCCAGAACAAAATGCAAAAGCATTGCCTGCGATGATTTGGAAGCGGCGGTCCTGAAAATGTGTAGTTCACCTCCCACTGCACCTCCCGTGTATTCCTTGAAAAGGTCGTAGGACTTCATGACAGGAGAAGCAGTGAAGAAAACTCGGGGTAAGCGTCCACTGGATCTCGAAAAAAATTCGAAGGACCTTAGTCAAGAGTTACCTATCTCAAGTGAGACAACGGTAAAAGGGAAGATGAGGTATGATACGTAGAGGGAAGTGGTATTAATTACAAGAATGCAACTGTGCGACGGGCGGAATCAGCGATAGCGAGAAGAATGGTAGCAACAACAATAGCAAATATGTATGGCTAATTAGCTAATAAGCACGTTATAATCGTACCAGTCGGGCCGCCCGGCTAACGCCGGGCTTCCCTCCTTCTTATAGTGTCGCCCGGCTTCGCCGGGCGCTTTTCCTTCCTGTAAGAAATTTGCTATGCGTGAATAACACTTCGGATTCTCCTTTTTATTTTGAAGCTCTGCACCCTCATTATTAGCTCCGAATTGGGAACGATTTTTTTCTGTGTTATAATTAACCAGTTTTGCTACGCACGCTAATGCATGCACCATATGCCCACTACCGCTTACTTACGACTTGTCAGAGGACCAATATGAACAGTGTCGGTTTCTTCCCTTCTTCTTCCCATTTCATAACTGTTTCCTCACCGCGCTCATTTGACATTCACACTCCGTCGTGCCCACGTGACTTTTGGAAGGACGCACAAACCGACCCACAAACAGACACACAAAATTACCGCTTTATATTAGAGACAGTCAGACCGCCCGGCTAACGCCGGGCTTCCCTCCTTCTTATGATAGAGTCGTGATAAATGGCAAACAGCACACTCACTTCTCTGGAACGAATGATACTTTTTGGAAATAGGGCATGCGAAAAATATTCAAAATGTGCCGGTGCCTCTGCCTCTGATTAGAATCTGTCTGTCTCGATCTGTCCCTGTTGATTTTAAAAATATGAGCCATTAAATTCAACTGGCAGTGCATTCAAAGCCTTGAATCGTGCTCACAAATGTTGTCGAGCCATAATATCAAATGTCTCCATGAATGTAGCTCCTTTTCTCTACAGATACATTAAATGAGAATCCAAGATTGTTAGCGGTCGGATAAGTTTTACCATGAATGATATCAAGGCAGAGAGAAACCCTGATCCTTCATTGAATCGCAAACTTCACTGGGTAGCGGTCGTGAGCAAGAAGTGAACCAAATTTAATAATCGGTCCCTGTCTGTGCACTTACCCTTCTTGTCGAACGAAACATACAAAGAATCAAAGCTAGATCGTAAATAACAAAGGCGCTCAGATTCGATTGGTGATTGGATCTTGTTCTCCAAGTCCTCTTCGATCGTCAGTGCTCCTATCATCCCCTCTACTCCTACTGATTTTGCTCTCCAAGTCCACGGGATCAGGAATAATGGATTTTCGCTCAGGCATTCACTTCGCACAAATCCCGCCTTCAGTGGGCGTGGTCCGGTCCTCCCACCTACCATAAGTGTTCCCATCCTGCCGCCTGTACTCCTGCAAAGTTTGAACGCTCTAGGGCCAAATTAATAATTTTGGCAGAGACCCCACCCCCTGTGGCCTGATCCTGCCACCACTATTAGTGTTTCCACCCTGCCTCGGGTACTTTCTAATACATTTTAACTCTCTAGGTTCACGGGGACAGGAGTTATGATTTTCCGCCGAAACATTTTGTTCGCACAAACCCCGCCCTCTGTGGGCGGAGTCCGGTCCTGCCACCCACCATATGTGTTCCCATCCTGCCGCCTGTGCTCCTACAAAATTTTAACGTCCTAGGTCCTCGGGGACAGAGAGAGAGATTGAGATTTAACTGGTAAGCATTAGAATCGTCGAATGGTAGATGTTGTCGAGTCATAATAACACCATTATCAAATGTCTTTATGAATCTAGCTCCTTTTCTCTATGGATACATCATTAAATGAGAATCCAAGTTTATTAGCGGTCGGATAAATTCTGCCATGAATGATATCAAAGCAGAGGGAACCCGTGACCCTTCATTGAATCGCAAATTCCGCTGGGTAGCGGTCGTAAGTAAGAAGTGAACCAATTTTCATAATGTGCCCCTATCAGTGCACTTACCCTTCTTGTCGAATGAGACATAGCAAAGAATCAAAGCTAGATCGTAAACGACAAAGACGCTAGGATCCAACTGGTGATTGAATCTTGTTTTCTACGCCCCCTGTGGGCGGCGTCCGGTCCTTTCACCCACCATATGTGTTCCCATCCTGCCGCCTGTGCTCCTGCCAAATTTGAACGTCCTAGGTCCACGGGGACAGGAGTTATGATTTTCCGCCGAAACATTTTGTTCGCACAAACCCCGCCCCCTGTGGGCAGGGTCCGGTCCTGTCACCCACCATATGTGTTCCCATCCTGCCGCCTGTGCTCCTGCCAAATTTGAACGTCCTAGGTCCACGGGGACAGGAGTTATGATTTTCCGCCGAAACATTTTGTTCGCACAAACCCCGCCCTCTGTGGGCGGAGTTCGGTCCTGCCACCCACCATATGTGTTCCCATCCTGCCGCCTGTGCTCCTACCAAATTTGAACGTCCTAGGTCCACGGGGACAGCAGTTATGAATTTCCGTACAAACAGACAGACAGACGCGAGCGCTTTATATAAAGTAAGGATTATGTGTATTAATTAGAAGCCTCGATCCATTGCTCTTCATCTCGAACTTGGCTTAACTGGTTGACAACCAATGTCTTGAATGATAGCTAGAAATGGATAATAACGCCTATCACAGACGTCCTTATGAATGGAACATTTTCGGATCTTTCATCAATTGGGAATTCAAAATCATTAGCGGTCAGATGAGTTTAGTCACAAATGATATGTCACAAAACAAAAAGGAATCGTGGTACTTCATTGTGTCAGAAAGCTTACTGCATAATGGTCGTAGTTTAATAGCAAGAAATGAACCAAATTTTCATTTCGTTATGGAGAAATGTCTTTAATCGGTCGCTATTACAGCATTTACAGCATTAAAGAGTCAGTGTTTGATCATAAATACCCTTTTGCTCTCTAAGGCCCCTCATCAGTTCTTATCGGTTGTTATCAGTTCCTGTCACAGAGTACCTACGACAACGTCACATCCTACAGGGTGCGGCAAAAGTTCTGGCAACGATAAACATGATCGTAAAAATGGTCATATCAATCGATTCATGATACAACTCCAACAGCATTTATCAACAGCTATATAGATTACAAAAACAAACTAGATTCCGAAATACCCCCCTTTTGCGCGAATACAGGCTGAAATTCTCCTAGGAAACGCGTCGGCGGCGGCACGGAGGTAGTCTTCTTCCTAACCCTCCCATGCTTTAACGAGGGTTGCACGTAGAGCATCCAAATTTCTATGCTGGGTAGAGCAGGCTTTCCTCTCAAGAACTGACCACACGGAGTAGTTCAATGGATTTGGGTCTGGAGTGTTTGGAGGCCAATCTTTCGACGTTATGAAGTCTGGGAAGTGCGTTGCGCACCAGTCCTGTACTACCTTGGACTTGTGTGCTGGAGCTGAGTCCTGTTGAAGAGTCCAAGGCCGGTTGCCGAAATGGGATTGTGCTCAGGAGAGTACCTCTTTCTCCAACATGCCTTTTAGGTAGGTCTTGCTATCCACCTTGACTCCTTTCTCCAAGAAAATCAGGGACATCTTGCCGTCCGATGTGATTGCCCCAAAAACCATCAACGGCTTGGGGTGTCCAGATCGCTGAGCAATCCCTCCATGTTGGCTGGCTTCTGCAGGGCTTCCCGCTATCATCCTATCGTTTTGGGTGCTCAGGAATTGATCTGTTGAAAACAGGCATTCGTCAATGAAAAGGATGTCGCTGTGCCGTGCCTGCGAAAATCGCCTTAAACGCTCCCTAAATCTTTTTAGCCTAGTTTTCTTCATACGCTTAGTTAGCATGTGAGCTTTTCTGATCTTATAAGAGCGAAGTCGAAGGTGGCTGGTGAAAACCCTTCCGACAGATCGAGCAGAAATTCCGACCTCAAGAGCCGTTTATGTCTTGGACCTAAAAGGGTGGCGACGGATTTTCTCTCGAATGATTTTCACGATTTCCTTTGTCGTTGCACTCATCGGTCTTCCATTTTTAGGCTTGTCCTCCATAGTTCCTGTCGCCTTGTACCTGTTAACGTCGTTGTACACGGTTCTTATGGGAATCTGGAGCTGCCTGAAGATGGTATTTGCCGTGCATTCACCCAGATGGAGGTGTAGGATGGAGGGTCGTTGGTCTTTGCTTGTCACCATTCTGTAAAATGGCATATTTAAGAACGGCCAGTTTATGGAATGTACAGAAGAGGACTTGCAGTAATTAGTGGCACAGATCCTGTCGAGATCGAAGGCCTCATTTTTCATAGAAAACCTAAAACGGGTCATTGTCAGAACTTTTGCCGCACCCTGTACATTGCCGTCCTTGAAAAGGTTCCACTGTTGACACGAAGGGGATTGCAACGCTTGTTCGCTTGTTATTACCTGTCCTTATCACTAATTAACTTCGGTCCCTTCACATCCTGCACTATCTACTGGAATGCTCAGTTGTTAGTATGAAAGACGTTGTAGACTTATTGGCTCTCTCCTCCTATCAGTTTCTATCAGTCTCTAACAGTTTTCCGAAGTGCCAAAGCTCTGCCGTTAACAGGAAGTAAGTAGCGGTTTCTGTGGCTCTCACCTTTCAAGGCTCTTGCAAGGAAGGTCTTTCAGGGCGTGGGACGCTTTTCGAAAATGGTTTTTTGCATGGTATAGGGGCATGAGCACTGAGTATAGAACTATGGTCCATTTCCGCTAAATGGCCTTCTGAAAGCCAAAAAAGGAGTGAAAATGATTTTGCCAGAAATTGCCGTTTTAACCCACTAAGCGTCGTTTGTTTCAGTCATGACGTCGACTGTCCGCACAGTAGAAGGGGCCAGTGGAGGCGACATCGAAAATAATGTGAAAGGTAGCCGAAAAAGGGACCCACATGTTGAAAAGTGCGGAGAAGTTTCATATAGGCTCTCTACGGTTAAGCTGTCAGCAACGTCGGATGGTGTGGTGGATAGAGATGTGGACTTCGAGGACGGACGGCTAGGATGGTTTGATGGTTCGGGTTCCTGAGGCTTTTGCGTTTTTGCATTTTATGCTGCCACCTCCAGATTGGCTCCATATTGCACCAGGGCCAAAGCAAGTGCCTGACTGGTCATGGTGTGACCAGGACCAGCCAGGCACGTAACCTCTACAAGCCGTTAGAATTTGTTGTGTGGAGCGCTATCGGTGGAGGAGTTTCCATTCTTCACACCCCCAGGAGTATAAGGTGTCTTCTACTTTAACACTATATAAGTGTTGTAATGGGGGTGCAAATCCTATAACATGGTTCCTATCCGATGGAAGCTGTCCTCGCCCTCGTTCGTCAATGCAAAGACAACAGGATTCCCGATTCCAACCTTCCTCTAGGCGTCCACCGCAGACTCCTGTGAAAAAACGAATCAGACTCTTTCAACTCTTCTTCTTGCTGAAGCATCAATGGAGATTAGGCTTGATATAAAAAGCTGTCAGCCTTGAAGGAAATCATTCTAGCGCCGGATGACTAGATTAATGACTAGATGAAGGGTTTGGGCGATCCCGTTTCCAACCTACGATTCTCTAACTCCGCGTCCTGCTATGAGGGGCTGGCAGGACACGATCAAGAAGGACATTACTGAAGTCGAAGTGACTGCAGATGATGAGTGACTGATCGTGAGGAGAGAAGGAAATGGAGATGACCAACCAGAACTGTGGACAAAAACCCTTCAACGGCGCGAGATCAACGCTAGAGTAAAAAAACGGTGAAATCATCCAAATTAGATGAGCCTTTCATCAGCTTTGAAGGAATTCGGTCGAAATGGAACAACAATCAAACCATCACTGTCCATACCATTCAAAGAATTGTAGGGACTGTGCAATGTCCATACAATGTCCAAGGACCAGATGATATGATATCGAATTTTCGACTACCAAAATGATATCATACCCTTTTACCAACATTTTTCCAACTGAGTGAACTCTTGATGAGGGCGAAAATGATAAAAAAAACTACGTGAGGAAGTTGGGGGAGGGGTGGGAAGGGGGGGGGGGGAAGGGGGACTCCTGAGAGTTTGAAGCCTGGAAGCTCCTTCACTTATAGCGCTCCACACAACAAATTCTAACGGCTTGCAGAAGTTATGTGCCTGGCTGGTCCTGTTCACGACCATGACCAGCACTGCTTTGGCCCTGGTGCAATATGGAGCCAATCTGGAGGTGGCAGCATGAATTGCAAAAGCGGAAAAGCCCAGAGATTCCGAACCACCAACCCATCCTAGTCGTCGTTCCTCGAAGTCCACATCGCTATCCACCAGACCATCCGTCGCTGCCGGCAGCTCAACCGTGGAGAGGCTATATGAAACTTCCCCGCACTTTTCAACATGTGGGTCCCTTTTTCGGCTACCTTTCACGTTATTTTCGATGTCGCCTCCACTGGCCCCTTTTACTGTGCGGACAGTCGACGCCATGTCTGGAACGAACGACGCTTAGTGGGTTAAAACAGCAATTTCTGACAAAATCTTTTTCACCCCTTTTTTGGCATTCAGAAAGCCATTTAGCGGAAATGGACCATAGTTCTATACTCAGTGCTCATGCCCCTATACCATGCAAAAAACCATTTTCAAAAAGCGTCCCACGCCCTGAAAGACCTTCCTTGTTAATCAGCTCCTTTTAATTGTTATCACAATCGGTGTTCCCATCATGCTTCCTGTACTCCTACTCATTTTGAACGCTTTGGGTCGACTGGAACAGGAGTTATGAATTTACGGTCAAAAATTTCTATCGCGCACGTCCCGCTCCTTGTAGGGGGAGTTCAATCTTGCCACCTGCCATAAGTGTTTCCATGTTCCCCCCTGTACTCCTACCAATTCGAGCATTCTAGGTCTAAGGGAACAGGAGTTATGAATTTGCGACCTAAAGTTTCTATCGCGCCCGCCCCGCCCCTTGTAGGCGGAGTTCAATCTTGCCACCTGCCATAAGTGTTTCCATGCTGCCCTCTGTACTTTTACCAAATTTGAATGTTTTGGGTCTATCGGAACAGGGATTATGAATTTGCGACCTAAAATTTCTATCGAGCTCGCCCCGCCCCTTGTAGGCGGAGTTCAATCTTGCCACCTGCCATAAGTGTTCCCATGCTGCCCCTGTACTGGCACCAAATTTGAGCTTTCTATGCCCATGGGAACAGGAGTTATGAATTTCCGGTGAAACACACACACACCGACACACCAACAGACACACTTAGCGAATTATGTAAAGTAGTATAATCCAACTTAAATACATGAGTTGATCCCGGTACATTTGTATGTAAAACGTATCGCAGTGTATATCGCAGTTCTACCAATTCGAATTTCATAATATTTTCAGATACTGCTGGCGCAGAAATGAGAAAAGGAGATTCTTTGTCGTTTGAGGAGAAGAAAAGCGTCCGGTACTTTCAAAAATCTTATTCATTAAAGTTTCCATGGTACATTAAGCCACTACTGTTGAGCTTTTTCAGATATATTTTGGTATGGAATGTCATAGCTACCAAATCCTTTGAGGCATTTCACACCGAAGAAATGTCTGAAAAATCAAGACTAAAGGAATAAATATCAAGTGAGTAAGTTTGATCAGCAGGGCTTCGTAAAACTTCGGAAGTCATCATTATATGTATTGGTCTCCACTTCCTAAGTAGAGTACTCGTATGAAGATCCCATGAAGTCAGTCAAAAAACGTGAGTTAATCCAACTGTTTCCAACCGATTTTTCTCTTTACCCTTCTTATTTGATGTGTATCTGCACTAAGCAATCAGATTCAGCCAGACTTGCTTTGTTTGTTGGATGTTCGGAAAAGTTCTTCCAAAATCCAGATCACTCTGTACCAATCAATTCGTTTTCCGAATGCGCTACGTAACCTACCTCAATTCGAGCTGTCTTTCAAACGCTCTGATCTTCATGATTGATCTTTATGATATCCATCTTCTTCTCCCTAGCGTTAAGCCTGCGCCGTCGCAGGGTTTGCTGTTTTTGTGAGCCATCTCCAATTCGTTATCTTTAGCATCTCCTAAGGTCCCATTGACTTCAGCGAGGTCCTTCTTGATCATGTCCCACCACCTCTCCTTCGAAACCCCTCGCACTCGCTCTCTCAGACTTCGACTTCCACCATCTTCTTATCGGGTGATCCGATGCCCTATCCAGCCCATGCCCATACCATTGCAGTCTCATGCTCGTTCATCTTCAACTTGGCAGGGGCTTTGCATGACGTTCTGACATCTTCATTCCAATCTCGGACCAGCCGCGTTCAATCGTAGGCTCATCCACAATCCTTCTTTCAACTGGGTAAACTTGCCTCTTTTGCTTGGTACCTACGGGCCAGCACTCGCTGCCGTAAAGAATAGCAGACCCCACTCTGTTCAACTTGTCTCTGAGCTTCCTGGAGCACAGTCAATCGCGGGATGCCACTGGACTTTTCCTTATTACATCAATGCCCATTAATGCCGTGATTATTCTGGTCTTCACAGCCGCTGCTGTCAGCAGCCATGTCATTCGTCTAGATGTCGGAAGTTCTGCACTCTTTGCTAGCTTCTCCCAGGCAATCTGCGATTGGTTCTGCACACTCCTTGGAGCTGGGGATGTTGTTCTTCACATTCAGGCAGAGCCAATTTTCCGCCGGAGCGCTCTGCCCTTTCAGCCTCGAAATTCTTCTTCGCTCTCCGCTGTCAGAGCGATGTCATCAGCGTAGAGGATGGTCTTTAAGGTAGATCTATGAGTCCTTCTGTGATGGTATCAAGTGCAGGAAGAGGGAGGGCTCAGGCCGATCCCTGGTGTCCTTCTTCTGCATTACGACTTTTCGACTTCATCGTTCCAGAATAATGCTGGCTTGTCTCCTCTGAGTCCGTATCGCCTTTCACCCAGCGTTTCCTTGAAACACCGCAGTGTGGTCTCGACTGCCTCCTTCCGTGTCTGTTGGACTGGTCCCTGAGGCTCCGGGATACCAGCTTCAGTGTTCTTGACTTGAGGTAATCCTTTTTCTTTTGGTGCAGCTTCCACCATTAGATTCTTTCCCCAGTGCTTACCTTAGCTCGATAGCTATGTCCGCTACGAGGGGCCTGTGCTGCGAAGAAAATTCTTCGTCAGGTACTATCTTAATGTTCTTTACGTATTTGAGAGGCGCCATTTTCAAAGCGCATGGTCGACTTCTGTTTTCCTCTCTTCAGGGCTGAAGGCCACCTCTGAGTCTTCCCTTCGAAACGAAGTGCTGCAGACTGCCAGATTAAGGGCCGTGGTCAGGTTACCCTATCTAGACCGTTTTTCGCCTCCACAGCGTACCTTGTCCTGGAGTGCTATCCTTGGAGATCTCGGGTTCATCCTAGGGATAAATTTCAGAAGTCATTCTTACCACCACCAATTGTTTGAGATGTTTTCCATATATTCATATACATATCCCACCTTTATCATAATCATTGAATGCTCCACAGACAGACCGGCATACAGTTAGACCGAGTAATAAATGAACACACAAAATGAGTGATTAATATATTAGCAGAAAATAAAAGTAACAAGTTATCACATCAGGTGATCCCCGATGCTACTCATTCCACGATGGCTCGTCTCGCTTTGAACGTCCTGCTATTCTCGATACTCTTACCGAGTGCTTACTCTAATAATTTGGATTGGAGTAAGCATTCCTAATTTACAGTTTCACTCAAAAGTGTCTGGAAGTTTTTTCTGCATGAGAGATTTGAGTGTGTACGCGATGGAGTCCACCTCGCAACTGGTTTGGCCGATAACCTTTAGCACCTACCAGTCTATCTTCTCTCCTTCGGGTTATTGCAGCGTCTTACTCACTTGGAACATGGTTCACTGGATTGGAGAGTCAGTTTGGGAGTGTCGTGATGTGCGGGCTCCCGCTAACAAGGAAGGTCTTTCAGGGCGTGGGACGCTTTTTGAAAATGGTTTTTTGCATGGTATAGGGGCAT
This sequence comes from Haemonchus contortus, assembly GCA_000469685.2. Classification (NCBI taxonomy): domain Eukaryota; kingdom Metazoa; phylum Nematoda; class Chromadorea; order Rhabditida; family Trichostrongylidae; genus Haemonchus; species Haemonchus contortus. The sequence continues at coordinate 7,696,691 of LS997563.1, forward strand.
GAGCACTGAGTATAAAACTATGGTCCATTTCCGCTAAATGGCCTTCTGAATGCCAAAAAAACGACTGAAAACTATTTTGTCAGAAATCGCCGTTTTAACCCACTCAGCGTCGTTTGTTTCATTCATGGCGCCGACTGTCCGTACAGTAGAAGGCGCCAGTTGACTGCGCATCGAAAATAACGTGAAAGGTAGCCAAAAAAGGGGGCCACATGTTGAAAAGTGCGGGGAAGTTTCATATAGGCTCTCCACAGTTAAGCTGCCAGCAGCGTCGGATGGTGTGGTGGATAGCGATGTGGACTTCGAGGAACGACGACTAGGATGGGTTGGTGGTTCGGAATCTCCGGGCTTTTCCGCTTTTGCATTTTATGCTGCCACCTCCAGATTGGCTCCATATTGCACCAGGACCAAAGCAAGTGCCTGACTGGTCATGGTCGTGCCCAGGACCAGCCAGGCACACCTCCACAAACCGTCAGAATTTGTTGTGTGGAGCGCTATCAGTGGAGGGGCTTCCAGGCTTCACACTCCCAGGAGTATAAAGGTGCCTCTTAAATTCACACTTAATAAGTGTTGCAATAGGGGGGGGGGGGGGGTCCGAACCCTATAATATGGTTCCTATTTGATGGAAGCTGTCCTCGACCTCGTTCGTCAATGCAAAGACAACAGGTTTCCCGATTCCGACCTTCCTCTGGGAGTCCACTGCGGACTCCTGTGGGAGAACCAATCAGACTCTCATTCAATTCATCTTCTCGCTGTAGCATCCATGAGCATTAGGCTTGATATGAAAAGCTGTCAGCCCTGAAGGGAATCCTTCTAGCGCTGGATCACCAGATGAATACTAGATGAAGGGTTTCGGCGATACCCGTTCCCAACCTACGATCCCCTAACTTCGCGTCCGTGTGAAGGGCTGGCAGGACACGAACAAGAAGGACATCGCTGAAGTCGAGGTGACTACAGAAGATGAGTGAATGATCGTGAGGAGAGAAGGAAATGGAGATGACCAACCAGAATAGTGGACAAAAACCCTTCAACGGCGCGAGATCAACGCTAGGGTGAAAAACGGTGAAATCATCGGAATTAGATGAGCTTTCATCAGTTTTGAAGGAATTCCGTCGAAATAGAACAACAATCAAACCATCACTGTCCATACCATTCAAAGAATTGTATGGACTGTGCCATGTCCATACAATGTCCGAAGACCAGATGATGTGATATCGAGTTTTTTGACTACAAACTACGTGAGGAATTTGAGGAAGGGGGGGGGGGTGGGGGGTAGGAAAGGAGGATTCGGAGGTAGGAACGGAGGACTGGGAGTGTTGAGCCTGGAAGCTCCTTCACTGATCACTGATAGTGCGTCACACAAGAAATTCCAGCGCCCTGTAGAGGTTATGTGCCTGGGTGGTCCTGGTCACGACCATGACCAGTCAGGCACTTGCTTTGGTCCTGGTGCAATATGGAGCCAATCTGGAGGTGGCAGCATAAAATGCAAAAGCGGAAAAGCCCGGAGATTCCGAACCACCAACCCATCCTAGTCGTCGTTCCTCGAAGTCCACATCGCTATCCACCACACCATCCGACGCTGCTGGCAGCTTAACCGTGGAGAGCCTATATGAAACTTCCCCGCACTTTTCAACATGTGGCCCCCTTTTTTGGCTACCTTTCACGTTATTTTCGATGCGCAGTCAACTGGCGCCTTCTACTGTACGGACAGTCGGCGCCATGAATGAAACAAGCGACGCTGAGTGGGTTAAAACGGCGATTTCTGACAAAATAGTTTTCAGTCGTTTTTTGGCATTCAGAAGGCCATTTAGCGGAAATGGACCATAGTTTTATACTCAGTGCTCATGCCCCTATACCATGCAAAAAACCATTTTCAAAAAGCGTCCCACGCCCTGAAAGACCTTCCTTGTAAGTGCAAGATAAGACCGAAAGGTGCGGCACCACAATCAGGGAAGCTGAATTTCGACGGTACTACCGTGAAACTGCAGGCTACCATCAGCGGAAGGGTTATGCATGAGCTGGAGGGTGTGAAAAATTTCACGGTGCAGCTGCGTATACCAATGAGGTTCTGCTTCTATCAATTAACAGACGTCAACCTCTTCCTCGAACAGATTGTCGCTCTGGAAGGGGCATCCCGCATACGGGTGACAACGTGAATGAGGTAGGATCAGAACCTTCGTCATAACTAGGTGGCCGGGAGAACCTTTCAATTATACAGTACGCTCTATCCTGCGCACCACCCTACCAATACTTGGGTGGCTCTCGCCTACAGGACAAGGAGTAGTCGATAGCGACCAATCATTTTATCGATATCGACCAATTATCATTGATCGGCGTTTTTGGATCCGAGTTAACTTACTTGAGGTGGAGTGGCCACTCTGCCAGCCGAGCTACCTTTCATAAATTGTTTTACCTGGATTTTGGGCAGTTACCAACTATTTAGTAGTAGAAATCAATGGCTCTGCCTGCCACAACTTTTTTTTTCGCATTAACGGATCAATTCCTTTTGTTAATATGTTTTTTATCATTGCGACCGCACAAAATAGACCTCGGACCAGGTTAACATTTAAAGGTCGCAATCTCGAAACGCCCATTGAGACCGCCCGTGCTCATTGATCCCTTGGCGCTGCCATGGTGGCCGGCCCTTTCTCTTTTTCTCTTCTGTCTTTGTTTTTTTCCTATCTTCCTACATCTTCTTTTACAATCCAGGATCGGTTCCCGGTTGAGGCAAACCTTTTGTAATTCTCCCATAAGAAAATCTTCGTGAGAATGTCATTCCACCTATCACTGACTGTATGTGATGTTTAGGTGATTGCTATGACAAAGAATCCATGCGTGGCGACTTAGATTAAGTATAAGCTCATTAGTATCAAATGCTGTTACTACGACGATAGCATAGCACCGTTTTCCTGTCGCCTGGGTAATACAGATTGGATTGAGACCTGCTCAGATCTGCTAACCGCTTAACCACTTTTATTCACTTGACAGCTAGAGGGCTTATGGAAATCGAGTAGGACGTTCTCCAACTTCCCAAGGGATTGTACAGCCTGGAAGGGTTCCCGTTGCATCGCCAAATGATGAAGCGATTATCAATTTTTTGAAAAAGGAATAAGGAACAATCAGCTGCCAGTAGAAACGGAGCGACAAAGAGAGTCCTTCATGAAGGAAAGCTTAGCGGCGTTGATTAACCTGTTTTTTTGACCCGTCATTTCCTCTATACGCTTCCCTTTACATCACCCAAACATGATACTCGGAATCAGTAGCGAGGTATGTTATCAAGATGCTTGTACGACTGATTCGTGTTTTCACTTTTCTCTCTGGGAAAAAACAAAATCTTTCCAATCTCCATTCCTTCCCCTTGTTTTTTTTTCACTTTCGGAAGAATTTCAACTCGTAGTTTTGGGATGAGTATCCGTAATATTAAGACAGGTGCGCTTCGTTGCGCGCGTCTTTCGAAACTAGGTCACGCCGCAGCCGTCGCATGCGGCGGGTCAGCCAGCGATACATGACAGACGTCTCACTGGGGCATACGATTTGCGCTTGGTCTACGACAGTCGGCCAAAGAGAAGATAACACGGACAAATGCGAATCGTTTGCTCCACTGACACTTGGTGGTACTGTAATGCCATCTTGAGACCTCAGTGGGGTGCGTCGCTCGCGAAGTGGGCGGGGTCACCTACTTTCGACGGACGCGCGCAACGGACCTTCGTCCACTTCAGGACAACCTTCGTGGGTGAACTATTCCACTTAGGTTCTTCACTTGCAGGTCAGGTTTAGTGATCGCGGTTGAACAGTAAACACTCTCATGACGTAGCGCAAAGGTGTCCCCCAAAATCATGAGAAACCGATGTACTCGAAGACCTTAAAAGGACATCTGATGTGGATTTGGAAAGCCACACGACCAGTGGTCGTACTGTGTGGTGAACTTTGGTCGCGCAGGGGGTCACTCGCCAGAATCTCGGAGAATCTTCACCAAAACAAGAGGGGTAGAAGAAATGGATTTCTTTGTCGGTATAGGAGCCGATTGATTTTCCGGGAATTTGGCGGGAGACCCCCGGATCGACCAAAGTTCACCACACAGAACGATCACTGGTCGTGTGGTTCTCTGAATCCACACGTAGACGTCCTTTCATGGTCACGGAGCGCATCGATTACCCATGATTTTACGAGCACACTGGGGTTTGTGGTCGCTCTATGTTCTGAACTTTGTTTAGTCCGGAGACGGAACACCTCCGGGCCGGGAATTCTTTTACCTATACTGAAAGGCAACGTTCACGATAATTTTGGGTAATCCAGATTATGATGAAAAATGGAAGACAAGATCGAAACTAGTGCGACTGAGGTGAAGAAACTGCGTGCATCGGTGTTTATAAAGTGAGAAAAGGCTCCGAAAAAAACTTTAAAAAGGGGGCTAGACGAGAATGAAACCAGAAAAATGAAGAAGAGTGGGGCGTCCGGACGAGCGAAACAGTGTATTTCACTGCGCGCGTGTGGGTCCTGGTGCGAAGAACAGACAATGGTAAGCAAAAATTATTCACTTATAAGCATAAATAAACAAAAAACCTTAGTAACAGCAAAAGTAGTTCACTTTTTTCAGCCTCTAGGAGTAGGCAATCAAATAAGGGATCGCGGCAGCAAAAGAAAAACAGAGGGAAAAAAAGGAGAGAAACATCGCCTCATCACTCGGCGATTAGCTGATTGTGCATGGGTCCTAGAACGAATAATAGCAATCTGTATTGTCTCGACACTCGTCTAACGTGACCCGATCGAGGGGCGGGAACGCGAACGACGGCAACAAAGGGGCTGCCACTATGCCCTGGACGTCGAGATTGGGGGAGTGAAAGGGTCCCTTCTACAACCTATGGGGGCCGCTGAGTATTAATAAGGTAAGAACTCAATAACTTTTTTTTTATCGTGAACGGTGCCTTTAACTTTCTTCTCTTTACAACTCTTTACACGTAACAAGCCAATCGCTGCTACGAATATTTCCGAAGGATTTTCAGTTAACGGTTAAATCGTTAAAATGTTTTGATCCTTCATACGTTTTCGAATTTCCACTATGTGACTATCGTTCACGTAGAATACTTCACTTCGAAAGAGTTCAGGTAATGCTGTTTGAAAAAAATGAAAAATTATTTCTGCGTTTTTTTCAGCGCGACTCGAAAGGTCTGCATCTATGCATTATTGATGCTAATGAAAAAAAAAAGAAATGTCAACGGTTGAAGCGACCTACACACCAGGGCGTATACATCGATAAAGTTTTTCTTGCACTCGCATTCACTCCTACCTTGCCACAAGTGGATCCTTTCACGAGTCTCGAGTTGGCTGCAGATCTCAACAGCCACCCTACAGTTCCCCCTCCCCACCCACCGACTTATCCGTCTGCTCCCATCGAGAGAACATGATGAGCCGAACACCATGAGGTATGACAGGGAATATAGGGGATGCCTATGCAGTATTCTATTACATAGAGCCGCAATGATCGTACAAGGGGTACGCAAGGATTAATTAGGCAAGCAGAGGCAGGAATGAAGTGATGAGACTGTATGCGAGTGGAAAAGCGGCTATCCTAGTTGAATTCGGGAAAAGTTGGCGTCAAGAAAAATTTGATGGTGTCTCGATCATACCGATGTCAAGCAGGAGAAATTGCTTCTGGCTCAGCGGTTTGCTTGGGCTTCCATTGTTTAATGCGTAGCCTGTTTCCAAAGAATCTATAGACGACCTTATCTATGCGATGGCACATTTTATGAACGAAAATGCTAGGCTCGCAACTTGGCCAATCTACAGATGCTGAACGTACAGCTTGCAGTTTGTCTAGCTGAAAGGACTCGGAGGTCTCATACAGGATTCTGTTAGCACTATGGGAGTTCAACAGCTTTTGAAGGTACAAATAAACTCGGGTGTTCAACGGTATTCTGCCCCGACTCTAATGGGTGTCAGGTATATCTTCGCAGTTGAACAGCAATAGAATGATGATGACGGCCTATAGAGGCCGAGTAGAACATTTCCTGGCCTTTAGAAAAAATGATTGCAAAGAACTGACTGGAGTCCTTTGTATCAGACTGATCGTGAACGGTAGGCGGTATGTCACAGTATCAGACCAACTCAAAATGAGTAACTTTCAATATTTTTTTGAGAGGAAGATGTACAGCTGGCTATGGAGTCTTGTTGAAAAAAAACCATTCCTTAACTCCGTTACTTTGCCTTGGTTTTCCTTGCTCTCAACGAATAGCTCGTGGTCAAAGATCCGTGGTATCGAGCCCATCTAAACTTTCCTGGTTATCAACCACCCAATGTCAACGCGACAATATTAATAGCGCGATCGTGCTCTTGGTGAACACCGAGGGTTAACTGTCCAATTCAGGTCTTGCAGAACTTTACGAGCACCCTAGGGCTGGTCGTCTTTCTATGATCTGAACTTTAGATTAGCTGGGAGGTGCCTCGCCGAAAACACAGGAGATCGATGGAATCCAAGACCCTGAAAGGACGTTTACGTGTGGGTTTGGAAAACCGCACGACCAGTGATCGTTCTGTGTGGTGGACTTTTGTCGCGCAGGGGGCCTCTCGCCAAAATCTCGGAAAATCATTGCAAAAACAGGAGGGGTAAAAGAAGTGGACGTTCTTCGGCGGTCTCTGATGGATTGATTTTCGAAGATTTTGGGGGAGACCCTCGGCGCGACCAAAGTCCACCACACAGAGCGACCACTGTCGCCTGGGTTCTCAAACTCACATACCCTCACGTTTACATACTCTAAGCGTACCGCTGTGAATCTGTTTCTCGCGGTCTTGACAATTTGACGTTCCTTACCCTCTCCCTCACGGTGCCACCACGTCGAGAGCACCAAAGGTGTAGCGGTACCCATCTGAAGGAACAGACCCACTGTGAAACTCTCGGTTGATGGAAACCTTCGGTATCACTGGAATGTGGGCTTATTACCCCTCAATTCTATAGTTGGGATGAAAGAGTCACTGGTATATTTAACTTAATCGGTTTCTCTTATTGTTTTAATGATTTTGGATGATGGTATTTGAAAGTGTATGAATCTTACTCTTACTGAAGGGAGTTTGCAAATTCTGGAAAGAGGGTAATCGTCAGAATGACTTTCAAAGCGAAGGGTTCGGCTCAGTAGGAAAATTATTATTGCTCCAAATTTGAATACCATCAGGCAGCGTTTTTGCTGTTAATTTCGTGAAACTTCACTGAAGTGCTCTGATCTTTCTCTATATTAGTTAGTACGTACTGCTAGTAGTCGCTTTGTCTTTGTTGTACCTGATGTTTGTTGGTAAGGAGCGATAGATCTATCTGCTATATCAGCTAGGTACTAAGGAGCATTCCCGAGCGTATGAAAGTAATAAAACCAGCTCGGAACAGTCTCTCCGTGGTCATGGTTTGGTTGTGAATAACACTCCCTATACTTCCTTTTAAATATGTTTTTTATAGGTTCCCATAAAATCGATCATTTCCTGTGATTTTAGTGTTTTTGGTTTTCCAATCAATATCTCGTGTAATATGCTGCCGTGTCTGACACTTCTGTACTGAATCGATCGGAATTCTCTCATACCTCATTCATCTCGATTCATCCGTTCTTTGATATTGAAGGCTACGTTTCGGTAGAATTGAGTTGGCAATGGGAGGTCACAATCGAAACGAATCGAACCACCCAATAAGTCTGCCCATCTCCATTGATTACACGGCACTGATGGGCGGTGGCATCCTTTTTCTTCATTTCCTTCGTCTCTGTCGGCGGTGAACGCCTTTTTTCTTTTTTTTTTCATTTTTCTACTATATCAAGTAATCTTTTATGTCCGATTTTAATTTCCCTAAATAATGAACCGGACGTACATCGTTCTACAGAGCTTCTCGAAAGCTACTCAACCCACTTACATAGCATTATTCAGGTAGACCCGAACACCTGCGAGGTCCAAATTGGGAACGCTCCCATGGGCGTACACCTTGCACAGGTCAACAACATTCCCTTATCTTTTCTTTTCATAGTCCAATAAAATAGTGGAATAAAAAAATGATTTGCAGGTGTGCGCTCTGTCAGTAGTGGATCAATAAGAACGTCCTGATCGACAGGACCTTGACGATCCACCACCTACTCGCGTATGGGGCCACAGGTATGAGATTTTTTGCTTTTCTTCCTAAACCTTACATTAATTCGGTCCATTTCAGATCCGTATGGGCGATCGTGGCCCAAGAACGTGTGAGTTGAAGGGCAGATGGACGGAACGAGCGGTCGACGGTTTTTTCTTTTTTGTCCTGTCTGTCCGTGTGTGTGTTGTCCTTGTTTGTGCATGCTACGTCCTTGTGGGTGTGGGTCCGCGTCTGTCCGCGTCGATCCCCTCTGTACGTGCCTGTCCACCTCCTTGTCTGTCCGTCCATGTCCCTCTGTCTGTCCGTATCTGTCTGTGCATGCCCACCTGTGCGTGCTGTCCGTCCCTGTCTCCCGTCCAGGTATCTGTCCATCCGTATGTCTGTCTGTCTCCATTTGTCTTTATGTGTCCACGTCTGCCTGTCCTTCTGTCTGTCTGCCCTCTGTGACTGTCAGTTCCTGTCTGCTTGTCTGTGGCCGTCCATCTAGCTGTCTGTCTGCGTGTTCCCTAGGCCCGTCGGCCAGTCTATCCTTAATGTCTGCCTCATTTGTGAAGTAGATAACTGCTGTCCATAAAGGGGCTTAGGTAGACTACTCAATGGGCATAATTTCGACCTCAACTTGGTACATGTGGGCAAGTTCTGATTGTTTCATGCAATGAAAAGTCGCTAACACCGGCTCTTTTTGTGTGAAATAGTCAGAAGTTTCCCGTTGTACCATGATAAGTTCCTAATTCGCTAGAGTCCCCCCCCCCCTCCTCCTCCTCCCATTCTTTTTGGTCGGAGTTGCTCCGTTTTTCTGGGTGGTTTCCAGCTTGCCTGTTTAGTTCTATCTTTGTAAGCTCTCTTCTTTTCTTCTTTAATCTTCCATCATCTTTGTTAGTCTCCTTCACAATTTCGGGTGTTGTCATACTGAAAGACTACAGGTGGACAGGTGGAAAGGTAGTGAAGATCGGTTTTGCGAAGTAACAGCCTTCTCGAAACTTTTCTTCTGTACCTTTTCGACCTCGGCCTCTCAGCAGGATAATGATGGCTTGAGAGAGGTGTTGAAGGATTAGGGTTGAAAGAATAGGTGGAAATAGTCTTGGGGAGTAGGGACCTCCTCAGAACTTTTTCTCTCTATCTCTTCGACTTCTGATCTTTCAATATCGATGTTTTAGGTGCTATTGTTGAGCCTCGATCTCGGATCTTACAACCTTATTTGGCTAACTTTTCGGCTCTGTCGTCGAACTGACCGAAACTCCAGCTGAATGAAGTTGTACAATCGGCCGAGGCATAACAATAACATTTTCCACACCAGTAAATCATACCAAGATTAACTGAAAGTCGGCCATCTTCTTTCAGTAGTTCTCCATTTCTTTTCTACATGTTCTGGTTTCTTCATGATTCTGTTTCCTATGAGTTCACCTCTATTTTCTGCCTCTTTCTGCTTTCTATCTTTTCCTTCTTGTGGTAGTCGTCTACGCCTTGCAAATTTTTTTTGGCTTGGATCGACTCTGCCTGAGTGTAATCTCGGTTTTAGTTCATACTAGTTTTTTTCCCATCGTTTATCCCTCTTCACTTTCTTGTCCTCTCCTCTTGACTCTTTTTCTCAAGTTCTTTTTTCTTTTCTGTTCCCTCTACCTACCCTCATCACGCTTCCTATTATTTTTTCCCATCAGTAACGGTCTCCATTTAACAGTTTTTCTGATATTTAGATTATGCTGCTTCTGCTTCTCACAAAAGTCTTTTTCTTCCCTTTTTGCTCCTGTACTTCCTTCTGCGTTGGTCGTTCGCTCCTTTAGCATTTCTCTTCTTTTCCTTAGAATTGTTTTTTTTATTGTTTATCTTTACGTTTTGTTTATTGTCCTTCCCTTCTTTCTGATTTCTCTTCTTTTTTCCTCATAGTAACAGTTTCTGCTCAACATGCCCTCCTTTTGCATTGATCTAATCTGTTTTAGACTTTCGTAGTGTTGGTTCGCTCTTTTGGTCATTTTTTAGCTCATTCTATTCTTTTTTCATCGTTTTTTCTTTTCTATTTCACTTTTCTGCAGGGCTCTATGTTTCACCATCTCTTCCCTATTTTCTGTTTCGTTCCGTTTCTTCTGTTTTCTTTTTTCTCATTGATGTTTTCCTCTTTCTTAGTTGTTTTCATTCCCCTTGGGCGGCAATTCCCTGAACGCTTCGTTTTGAGGGTAACCATATCTTTTTGGACAGCAGTACTAACATAAATGAAGGCAGACAAGTGAAAGGGGCGCGGGGAAACATGCGAACAGGAGCGGGTGGAAGGGCGGCCGCACTCAGGCAGAAAAGGGATGGTGGTCGCAGATGGCGATAGATCGGAAGACAGGTTGGCATGGTCACATAGAGACAAGGAGAGGGACGGGCAGGATGGACAGATACTAAGGGGGAGAGGGGTGGATAGCAGCGGCACAGGGGGGCACGCAGGGACGGGTACGGAGAGACCGAAGGGGGAGGGTCGGACAGATGGAAAAGGAGGAGGGCAGGCACGAGATGTTGGGAGAAGGAGGGGGAGGGCACGCAGTAGTGGCACGCGGGCGTAAAACTCGAACATACATGCAGTGCTGTATGCCCGCCTGGTTCAATGTTCTAACCTACCCCCCTTTCCCTTCCATTCGCGCCTGCCCCCTCCTTTGCACCTGTCCATCCTCCCCTCCCTCTCCCTTCCGCATCTGTCTACACCTCCCCTCCATGTCTGGCTCCGCTCGTCCATGTCCCCCCTACCATCTGTCCATCTCGCCCCTCCTGTGACCACATTTGCATGTATCTGCCCCTATCCATCTCCCTTCCTATCCGTCCGCTTCTTCCATCGTCTGCCCCTGCTCCACCTCTCTGCGCCCTTTCACTCCACCACCTCTGCCTGCATATCTTCCGGCCTGTCTCCCACTCCGCCCTTCACTTTGCTTGTCTCCATCAGTGTCGATACCTCCATCCATGCATAAATCAAACACCCGCTTCGAGACTGTATGGGCCAATTGATGTCATTGGAAACACCTTCACTGCAAATTGATCGATACAGGACTTCCTAGATTCCCTTACAGTCATATGGGTGGTACTATTGACAGATAAGGCAAAAGGAAAAGAGAAAAAAGAAAAGAGAAAAGAAATTCTCAGCTAGAAGAACTGAGAAGTACAGGAGGAGCTAAATAGAAAAACGAGCTAAAAAGAACATGGGAGATGAAAAATGGAGAGCTACAGTCTAAACGGAATGAACAAGAAAAATGATCGGATGAAACAAACAGGAGATTGACAAAGGAAATACAAAATGAAAAGAAACAATCAGAAAAGGTAAAATTTCAAGGTGAAAAGGTGGTCAAAGAAGATAATTCGATAACAACAAATGGAGAAAAGATAGGAAAAAAAGAGAGTAAAGGATTTCATGAAATAATGTCATCGAAACCTAATTCCAAGCTATTGGCCAAGTAGCCACATGTAACAAAAAACATTCTTCCGCCCGACCTCACTCCGTCATCCCGAATTCCCTCGCAAAGTTTCTACAACGCCCTTTCACCTCTTCCCGCCCACCCCCGTATCACTGAAAAAGAACCTGACGGTTTGTTCATCTCCACTTCCTGAAACCATACACTAAGCATTACCCCTGTTCTCCCTCTTTCCCTCCCCATATCCCTCTTCAAGTGAGAAAAATGGGACAAATTTGTTCGAAATCATATTAAATTTCAAGTTCAATCTGTTAAGCTGCCGGATGCCTCACAATGAGAGAGAGATGTTCGCTCCACCACGATCTTAACGTTCATAAAAACCCCTACAAAATCCCAACGGCGCTCTTACTGCTCCGACCACACCTCTTTACACACCCCATTTGTTCAGGTAAAGAGGATAGATTAGAGATGAAATTCCTATAATTCCGTTCAAATTTTCTACTTTTTGAAACTTCCTCAACTTTCAGACACTACAAAGCTTACTCTCACCACTGCCTTCCTCCCCACCTCATGTACAGCAGAGCCGATCATTTCAGCACTCGCTTCATTCCTTCCCAACATTACTTTGTAGAATGATCTAGATGAAGATCGATCGCGCACAAGGCTCAAGACAACAGGAGAATATAAAGAAGAGGAGATGAGACAGAAAAGGATGGCTACTCTTATATAGAAGTCCTGTACAGAGCAAATTCAGTAAAGTCGCTGTCATTACATCAAAAGCGCCCGCTTCATCCCAAGCGGCTGATTCGGTTCTACCATGGACGAGAAACCTACGCTGCTGATGGAAACAAGCTGGAAGGACAGAGGGGTGAAGAACCGGCAGACATGCAGACAGATGGGTAGATGAAAGGGCACAGACAGGCAGACAGAGACAGATTCGGAAGAACGCTGACAGACAGACAGGCAGACGAATATGGGCACATACGACAGACGGCCACGGGCAGACCGAGGACGAACAGAGGTAAAGGTGGACAGGGACGAACAGAGGTACACAGAGGGCACGCACAGACAGACACGGACAGACAGAGGGACCCGGACGGACAGAGGGGGACAGGCACGTACAAAGGGGATCGACGCGGACAGACGCGGACAAACACCTACAAAGGACGTAGCATGCGAAAACATGGACAAAACACCCACAAGACAAACGGGACAAGCCTGTGGATCGGTCGATCCGTCCCCGTCGTAGCTCCTCTCTTCACCACCATCACGTCCATGGACCAAGATCGCCCATTTGGATCTGAAAAGGATCGAGTTGAAGTGAGGTAATCGGGAGAGAAAGGCAAAAAATCTCATACCTGTGGTCCTCTCTGAGCATGCCTGGTGAATCGTCGAGGTCCAGCCGGTGGGCAAAACCGATCGATCCACCATCTGAACGCACACCTGCAATTCACTTTGTTATTCACCACTGTACCGATTATGAGAATAGAAGTTAATTAAAAAATGCTGACCTGCGGTCGCAAGGTGTGCTTCTGTCAATGGTTCCCAAGTATGAAATCACGGCGGCCAGGGGTTGGCGCTTCCGATCCAAAAAGTGAACATGAGTGCATAGATAAACTTTAAGAAAAGTCGGAAGCAACGACTGGTTCGAGAATAAGCAAAAATAAGAGGCAAACATGAGAGAGAATTGGATGGAGAAAACCAAACAAAGGGAAAGATGCAGCAGCACGATTACCATTGAAACAGTGGCCGTTTTGTGCGGTGGACTTTGGTCGTGCCGTGGGGTCTCCCGCCAAATTCCCACAAAATCAATCCGCCCCGATATCGACAAAGAACTCCACTTCTTTTACCCCTCTTGTTTTTCTTATGATGCTCCCAGATCCTGGCAGGAGACCCCCCTGCGCGATCAAAGTTCAACACACAGAACGATCAAACCCACACGTAAACGTCCCTTCAGGGTCTTGGAGCGCATCGATCTCCCGTGATTTTGGCGGGACACCTCCGGGCTAAACCAAAGTTCAGAACATAGAGCGACCACCAACCCTACTGTGCTCGTAAAGTCCTGCATGGAAATCCCGTACATTCGCGATAGGCTTGCAGGGAGTAACTACCATGTTAAACTAGGTTCACTATTCCGGGGAAAAGAGTAGTAACCAAAGGAAAGTACTTGGATTAGGCATTTAACCCTCGAAATTTTATCAAGAGGACGATCGCGCGATTCATACGATCTCGTCTTAACTAACGGTGGTTGATAACTAGCAGAGCTCAGAGGGGCTCGATACTATGGATCTTCAACCACAAGCTATTAGTTGAGAGCAAGGAAAACCATGGCAAAGTAACGGAGTTAAGGAATGGTTATTGACATCTCCAAGAACACATGCAAATATGAATTTGCCCTAAAAATATTTCGAAGAACATCTTTTTTTTCGAAAAAAATTGAAAATTACTCATTTTGGGTTGGTCTGATACTGGGACATAACGCCTACTGTTCACGACCAGTCTGATGCAAAGAAATCCCTTCAATTCTTTACAATCACTTTTACTAAAAGCCAGGAAAGGTGAAAATGTAGTTGGGGGTGCCAGCGCCCTTTTGTGCTCTGCGTCCTGTCACTGGCGGCAGAGTGCATACAGATCAGAGAGATTGATTCCTCCCCTTCGAAAAGTTAGGGGAGGAGCTCCGGGATGGGAGAGATGATTATCTAGGGCAAAAAGCTGGGATTGGGTAAGAATTGAACATCTAATTGGTTCACCGACCCCGGAGCTTCTTCCCTAACTTTCAGAAGAGGAGGAGCTCCGGGATGGTTGAGATGATTAGATGGGGTAAGAAATGAAGAGACGCAGAGCACAAAAGGCCCTGGCACCCCCCAACTACATTTTCACCGCCAGGAAATGCTCTACTCGACTTCTGAAGGCCGTCATCATCGTCCTATTGCTGTTCAACTGCGAAGATATTACTGTCATCCATTAGAGTCGGGACAGAACACCGTTGAACACCCGAGTTTATTTGTGCCTTCAATAGCTGTTGAACTCTCATAGATCTAATAGAATCCTGTATGAGACCTCCGAGTCCTTTCAGCTGGACAAACTGAAAGCTGTACATTACAGCAACTGAAGATTGACCAAATTGCGAACCTAGCATTCTTATTTATAAAATATGCCATCGCATAGATAAGGTCGTCTACAGATTCTTTGGAAACAGGCTACGCATTAAACAATGGAAGCCCAAGCAAACCTCTGAGCCAGAGGCAAATTCTCCTGTTTGACATCGTCATGATCGAGACATTTTCAAACTTCTCTTGACGCTAACTTTCCCGGATTCAACTAGGATAGATAGGATATCCACTCGCACACAGTCTCATAATTTCATTCCTACCTCTGCTTGCCTTATTAATCATTGCGTAACCCTTCTACGGACATTGCGGCTTTGTGCAATAGAATACTGCACGGACACTCCACCTTCCCTGTCATACCTCATAGTGTTCGGCTGATCATGTTCTCTGGATGGGAGAAGACAGATAAGTGGGTGGCTGGGAATGGAGAATTGTAGGGTCGGCTGAAGAGATCCGCTCGGGATCTCGAACCTCGGGAAAGACCCTAATATGCCAGAGCAGAAGTGAATGCAAGTAGAAAAGCCTAAGAAAAAATTCATCGATGTATATGCCCCGGTGTGTAAGGCGCTTTGATCGTTGGCATTTCTTCATTTTTTTGTTAGCATCAATAATGCATAGTTGCAGACTTTTTGAGTCGCGCTGAAAAAACGCAGAAATAATTTTTCATTTTTTCAAACAGCATTACCTAAATTGTTTTGAATTAAAGTATTCTACGTGAACGATAGTCACATAGTGGAAAGTTGAAAACGTATGACGGATCGAAACCTTTTAATCGTTTCCAATAGATTCTGTCGGGTTGTTCATGCTGAACCTCTTTGGCTGAACTTGGGACCCGAATGTGGTGCAGTAGGATCGAGGTCGTCGCATCGCGGCAACAGAGACGCCGCGCGCGAAGGAATGTAGGAGTTGAAAACGTATGAAGGATCAAAACATCTTAACCATTTAACCTTTCACTGGAAATCTTTCGGAAATATTCGTAGCAGCGATTGGCTTGTTACGTGTAAGGAGGTAAGAGAAGACAGTTAAATATAGGTAAGAGAATTCCCGGTGAAGTGGAAAGCCGTTCTGTGTAGAGAACTTTGGTCGATCCGGGTGGTCTCCCGCCAAATTCCAGGGAAATCAATTGGTTCTATACCGACAAAGAACTCCATTTCTTTCACCCCTCTTGTTTTTGTGAAGATTCTCCGAGATTCTGGCGAGAGACCCTCTGCGCGACCAAAGTTCACCACACAGTTCGATCACTGGTATTCTTTAAGTACATCGATTCCTTGGGGAACACCTTTGGGCTGCCCTAATGTTCAGCCAACCACTATTTCCAGTGTGCTCATCATAAGGCTTTATGGATTAATTAACACCAGTTATGAGAGTGTTTAATGTTCAACTGCGACAGCTAAAAACTGACTTGCAAATGGAGAACCTGAGTGGGATAGTTCGCCCATGAAGGCTGTCCTGAAGAGCATATTGCGCCCTCCATATTCACACCTCGGCATTGGAAGGGTAATAGTGGCAAAGTTCGGAGGAGTTGGAAGGTTCAGAGTTCAGGGCCTCAAAGCTTAGAGAGATTTCGTTTTCTCCATGAGTCAGTGAAAACACAAATCGGTCGTACAAGCATCTTGATAACACATTTCGCTACTGATTCCGAGTACCATGTCTGGGTGATGTAAAGGGAAGCGTATAGAGGAAACAGATGAAGTCCGTGCCAAATTTAAAGTTTAAATCAACACTGCTAAGCTTTCCTGCACCAAAGACTCCCTTTGCCGCTGCGTTTCTACTGACAGTTGAATGTCCCCCAGTTCTTTTTTAAAACTTATAATCACTTCATCATCTGGCATTGATGGTCGATGCAACGAGAACCCCTTCAGTCTAAACAGTTCCCCCCCCCCCTCTGGGATGTTGGAGGAGGTTCTACACGATTTCTACAAGTCTTCTGGCATTTGGGTGACAGTAAATGGCCAAGGAGTTAGTAGGTCTGGGCAGGACTCAATCCAATCTGCACTACCCACCCACACTACACCAATGAGTCGGTACTATTTCCAAAGTTCTTTCATTGACAGTTGTCTAAGAAAGAAAAATAACAGCACCTATCGTAGTTATCAGCTGTGAAAGTGGTCAACTAAATAATACCGTGGGTTTGGAACCCAGGTGACAGTGGCCGTTTTGTGGGGTGAACTTTGGTCCTTCAGGAGTTTCCCGCCAAATTCTCGGAAAATCAATCCACTTTAAGACCACCAAAGAACATCCACTTCTTTTACACCTCTGGTTTTTACAATGATTTTCCAAGATTCGGGCGGGAGACCCCCCTTCGCGATTAAAGTTTAGCACACAGAACGACCCTTGGCCACTTGATTTCCTGAACCCGCACGTCCACGCCCTTGCAGAGTCTTGGAGCGCATCGATTCACCATGATTTTGGCAGGAGACCCCCGGTACGGCCAAAGTTCAGAACATAGAACGACCACCGGTCGGTCCCCTCTTGCGCCCTTTTGCCATGGTAAAGGAATCGCTAGTAATCCTGTATAAGGCTTGAAAGGAATATTACCAGGCGTCAAAATGATCACAGGATCAATTACAGTGGAGAATAACTGACTTCGAAATGAACTACTAGGCTTGGTCAGTCTATCCCCGAAGGTTTACCAAAAACACGCATTATGGCTAACAAAGCGCAGGGAGCTTGTACGACTTTTGATTAGAAACTGCAAGTGAAAGGTTACTCGAAAAGCAGGAGAATTCAAGACAAAGTTACAGAGTCGAGCGAAGCGCATTGATTTTCTCAAGAACACGTGAAAATATCAGTTAGTCGTACAAACATCTTCATGACATACATAGTTTCTGATTTCAATTTCGTACTATGGGCTCAGGGACAGATGAGCATATATGGGAAATGGATATTGCGTCGAATAGCGGCATAAGACGAGTACCGCTGAGGATAGCATTTTATATTCTCCTCTTTCATATTCTCCTCCTATAGAGACTTCCTATTCCTACTCGTCCCTGTCGCCAGCTGACACAAAAGATGAAAATCCCTCCATCACCTGGGATTGATCTCGTCCCGGGATATACCAACTTCTGTACGAGATCACTCTGTTGCATCGAAATCCCTTGTATATCATACAATCGCTTTTTCTGAAGTCAGAAAACCGTCCTAGACGATATTTATAAGTCTATCAGCATTTGGTTGACTGCGAAAGGTTGAAGCTTTGTGGGTCCAAGCAGGACTGAACCCAGGAAGTGTCATTCGGACAAAAATATTTCCATCATTACTCCATTTACAGTTGCTTTAGAGAATACTGGTCCTGTTAGTCGACGACTGTGAAACCTCAACGATACCGTTACTCCACCGGTGCTACCGAATGAAGCATTTGGAGAAAATGGGCTTATCTTTCTAGTGATTAGAATCTTATAAACATCATATAAATCACTTGAATATTAAATACAGACGGAGGAAAGTAGAATAATTTTTAAGAAAAGATTGTATTATGGCAGAATTGTAGAAGGTTCGCACTGAACGGAAGATGATCCTGGATTCTAAGAGAGGATATAAGAAGAAAGAAAAAATACAAAGACAAAAGAGCAAAAGACAAAAGACTGGCCACCCTGGCAGCAGCAAGGGATCAATGAGCACGGGCGGTCTTATTGGGCGTTTCGAGATTGCGACCTTTAACTGTCAACCTGACCCGACGACTATTTTGTACGGTTATAATGATAAAAAACATATTGGGAAAAGGAAATGGTCCGTTGATGCGACAAAAGGTTGTGGCAGGCACAGCACTGAACTCTACTACTAAATGGTTGGTAACTGCCCAGAATCCAGGTGAAGCAGCTTATGGGAAGTAGCTCGGCTGGCGGAGAAGACTCTTCGAAGGAGGCATAATTCTTTTCAAAAACCAATGTGTTGCTGAGACGGCTAGAACGACCCAGTGGATAAAAGTCGAGTTGCAGTCCCACAATCGCAGCTCTATTACAGCTCTGCACAAATTTTCGCCATAACTGCTTTTTGGAGAACATTGGATTGGTGATCACCAGTGACTTCCTCGACCACAAGTAAGTTGACCCGGATCTAAAAACACCCATCGACATCTGGTCGGTATCGATGGGTCGCCATCAACTACTACCCAGGTATTAGTAGGGTGGTGCGTGGGACAGAGCGTACTGTAAAGTTGAAAGATTCTTCGGGCCACCCGGTTATGACGAAACTTCTGACCCTGCCTCGCCCACATTATCACCCGGATGAGGACGTCCCTTCGGAGAACGTCCGTTGCGCGTGTCCGTCGAGAGTAGGTCACCCGCCCACTTCGCACGCGGCGCATCACACTGAGGTCTCGAGTTGACATTACAGTACTACCAAGTGTCATTGGAGCATATGATTTGCATTTGTCTGTGTTATCTTCTTCTTGAACTGGCTGCCGTGGACCGAACACAAAGGGTATGCCCCAGTGACAATTGCGACGTCTGTCAAATATCGCGGGCCGACTCGCCGCGTGCGTCGGCTGCGGCGTGACCTAGTTTCGACGGACACGCGCAACGAAGCGCACCCCGTCCCTTCCAAAGCGGCATTCTGTTCGAGGAAGCGGTTGACGTCTGCTAATTGACAGAAGCAGAACCTCATTGGTATACGCAGCTGCACCCAGTAAAATTAACTACACCCTCCAGCTCATGCACTACTCTTCCCTTGAAGTGAAGCCTGCAGTTTCGTGGTAGTACTAATGAAATTGCCCGGGCAGCTTCCCTTATGGTGATGCAGCGCTTTTCGGTCTTATCTTGCATTCAACTAGATCTCGTACGCCACGACTCTCCCATACTGGCTTTCAATCCAGTGAATCATGTTCCAGGTGAGTAAGGCGCTGGAAAACCCCAGAGGAGAGAAGACAGACTGGTAAGTGCTAAAGGTTATCGGCCAAACCAGCTGCAAGCTGGACTTCACCACGTACACACTCCAATCTCTCATGCAGACGGAGTAGAGACAAATTGATATTCTTCGCAGTGAGATGCACGCCAACCGGAATTGGAACCGGGTCGGTTAAGTGGGAGGATACAATGATCTGTGGGAGGATATCTTTGGTGCTCTCATCGAACTGACAGCATTTAATATTTTGAATGCTAATTTCCTATGGATTTCTTATAATAGAAACCATTAAAATCTTGCATCCAGACAGCATGAAAGTAGTTGTTTGCTTCCTCGGATGGGTATTACTTTAGTTCTCAACCAGTTCACCAAGAAAGTCCCTATCAAATCAGAAAAGGAAAGACCGATACGCATTCGCCATTGGTCTTTCGAAGAATTATGATCGTATGAGACTAGTAAAAGAGAATTGGCGGACAACTGATCAAAACCAGAAGGAATTATTTTCTTGAGAGTGCTACCATCTGCATCGTACCAGTGCAGAGGAGAAGCAATCGGTATACGCCAAGCAGTTACAATTCCTTCACAATCTCTAGCCTGATTAGCTGTGGACAGCAACAGCGGACTTTCACCTTCTTGCCTTCCTACTGGTTCAACACGTTGACTAGATGGGATGAAATGATTCAACATACAAATGAACACAACTTACCATCGCATTCCGCGCCATGAATGGACTGGCGCATGAGGAAGCTTTGGTTCCTTTCCCTCTACCCTCCCTACCACTTTCCCATCCCAAGAGGATCCCTCCCAAATGAAATAACCAATTTGTTCTATGTTGAAATGCTACGCTTTGAGTGTTCGGCCCCTCGTGTTGAGCCCTTGACGAACTCGACGTCATTGGCAGCTTTCATAGTGCGCGAGCGAGCGAGCGAACTAACCCGGGGACTACTCGTCCGGCGGTATCGACCAAGATTCAGTTGTAAACAAGGGACAAGCGCCGCCCCCAACGCTCGCTCGCTCGCGCGCTCGCGGGCCGGACAGCAGACTATGAAAGCGGCCATTTGTCCATTCGTTGGTTTCTGCCTATCGCCTATTTTTGTGATTCTGTTTACTTCATTTTATGGTTTTATCATAGCTTATCACTTAGTAAAAGTACCATTTGCCGCAATCAATAAAGTAAGTCAAAAATCGATATCAGCATTGCGCTGTGAAGATGAAAACTTCGACATACATGAGAGAAGCTTCGATTTGTGTTGTGTACCAAACATTTACTAAAATCAAGGTGACAACTCGGAAAAAAATCAGGTTATCAAGAAAACAATTCAATCAGTTCCAGCCAGAATCCATTGCAGTTAGAAGTCGCCGAAAATATTCGGGTTCTTATCGAGATGTTCTTGAAAGCAATCACGAATGACATTGAAGTTCTGTAGACATATGAGATGGTTCAGATAGTCTGATGGTACTGAATGGTTGCTTTCACAGTACTTCATACATGCCGGAAGAACTTTCCTGAAAAAGTGTCATCACTGCAAAATACCATTAAGTTTACAAATCGAGAAAAAGTCTGTGTCGATATGATCCTGTGGGATACGCCATGATTTTGTATGTCAGGCAGAACTAGGAAGGGGTTTCTACGAATGCTTGGCCTCTGCTTGAGTGACTGTAGGAGGTAGTAATGCTCATGAGGACAGGGATAGTGTAGTGACAACTGGCGTCCCGTCGCATACCTGATCCGGGGACCGAATCCCGTATTGATTCCCACTCAGTCAGTCAAACCTATCTCCCCAGAATCAGTTATCCGGCACCACACGTGTTTGAGAGGATTACAGCAAAAATCTGTACATCGCCTGGTTACCGGAAAGCATTGTACAGACAAAATACACACTTATAACGCGGTTACGTTAATGGAAGTGAGTGGTGGGGCGCATCCCGGAAAAGGAAGCAATTCACTCAGGTGAACTTCATTCTCCTGCTTTTTTATTGGAGTTACCTCCCACAATAAGATACTCTCACGTCAATTCCGCCCACAAATATGTGAATGTAGAATTGGCCGGGAGTTTATCTGGGCGACGCTGTTAGTCCTATGGCCACTTGTTGGTGGCTACCCACTGCTCTTTTCTGATGAAAACTGCCTTAAATTCTTGTTTAATCCATTTCTATTTCTCGAATTCCACTTCTTTAGTCAGAAAAATGGGGTACTCCTTCTGAGGGTCAAATTTTAGTTGCTCAGCAAATGAAGTACGTTGGGTTTGAGGCTTGATGATGAGGTTTCAGCACTTCTGGAAACACTTTCTGGTAGCGTTCCTCCAACTCTATTCTCGAAATCTTTTCACTCTTTTGAAAGGAGATAGCAAGGATGAGGAAAGAGGAGCAGGAGTGGTAAAGCTGGTTACGGACTATCCAATCGTCGGAATGGATGCCTTCCTTGGATTAGAACTTCCTCTTATATCTTAATGTATCGCCCTCTTTCGAAGAGCCAGCCATACAGCTAATGATAGGACTTCCGATTCTACTGGTGCCTTTACACTCTATGATTCATCCAACTAACTACCTGAGCATATTTGGAGGCTTTGACTCACTTTCTCTTACAACATTCCTGATGATCATGTTTGGATGAAGCACAGTCCCACATAAGCTTCACTGTGTCACCTCTCGGGGAGCACATGTTCAGAAAGACGAGTACCTGAATAGAAATGGGTGAGCCGTTTTTAAAAAAAAGGAGGGGCATCAGATCAATTTAAAGAAGCACCATCTCATCATCTTTGAAATGGAGAAAAGCAGAAACAAAATTGGTTGACACCGCTCTCCGCTCAAGATGCACTTCGTTTGAGGGAGAGGAAGATGCTGTTTTGCTATTCATCCCGAATTCACTACCAATAGGGAAACACGGAAAGATTGGGGAGAGAGGCTTTTTATAGAAATAAGTTCATCCATCTATTGCGTAAATCAGGGACTCACCTACCCTACAGCGGTAGCGGTGTGTGTGAAGGCTTTTTCCAATTTTTTGAAAGTTCGAGGATACCTAACCAGATCATGAAAGTTCCGAAATCAAACGAGTGGTAGTTTCGTGCGTCAAGGGATCCTCTGGGAAAACTATTTCAACTTTGTAAACACATCATGAGCCTGAACCTAGGAGTCATGGAACATCGAAGTATCGCGAGAAACCCACGTTGTTCTGATTCATTGACTTGAATCCGCAAAACCTCTTCTTGCATTCCTTGTCGGCCGATCTCTGCCTTACACAACATGATTTCAGCTTCTGATCAGCATCTCGTTCAGCACTGAAATTTTCAGAAAAACGTCACTTTCAGCTCATCGAGCACCTACGCCTATTTAAAAAACAAGTCTGAAAGTAGAAAGTTGCATGAAGTTCAGTATTGTAAAGCGGATCATCTGCGCAACAACTGTAGCAACGGACAACCGATAGTAATGCTGGTTCACGGAAAATATCGCAGTATATGGCTCGGATTCCCACAATCGTTCCAAAGTCTTCATTCTGCTTGTGCCAATGGCACACAAATCAGCCAGAACCGAATCTAATGTCACATCATAAAAGAGAAATGAATGGTCCACATTAGCACTCAGTTTAAAATCCTATTTCATTATTATTGGCCAAACTTTCTGGGTGTGTACATCGGGGTCCTGACCCAAGGCAGTACCAAGGTCATCGACCTGGGAAGATGCATTCCCATGTGACTCGAATTTAGTCGGGAGAAAGTCTTGTGCATAGATGGATGGAACGGATAAACCTTGGAAATTGTACTCTTCTACCTTAGGAATGAATGACAGATGTTGTCAGTTCAAAGGAAAAAATGAAGAGGAAGATCGTGAAGCTAAATTTGTAGAGGCGCTAATCTTCTAATGCTTTTTTATTGCTGAACAGAATTTTTTTAAAATACCCATTTGGCCTACCTGACGGAGCAGAAAAGTACGAGCAGGATCAGAAGGGAACGCATTCAGGAATGCTTGCGCTTCTAGAGGCTCTGCAGCTATAAAGCCGTTCTTCAGGGGTCATAAACGGACCCTTTACCATGCTGGGCCATTCATCAACCTGTGGTAAACATGATGCGCGCGGTATGTTTGCGTGGGATGGACATAAATTCGTATGGTCCCTGAAAAGCCGACCGATGCCCGAGTCGACCCATCTGTGGTCAACAAATCTGCAAAAGCACAAAAGGTCGAACACTTCGGGCTGCCTCTTGGGAAACCCATGAGCTAGATCTTTTTCCGAAATTGCAACCAGGGTGAGTTAAAAGGGAAGAAAAAGGACGAATATAGATTTCCTACGAACACGATCACTTTCTACCTAGAGAGAATATTAGTAACAAGAAGAATCGCCTATAATACCCGTACACAGCAGAGTTCGCTCACACGACCGTTCAGCAGAGGAGATCCGGAACAAGAAACCCTCCTTGTTTTCATTTTTAAACTGTAGATAACAACCAAAGCGTTACGATAAATGTAGCGGTGGGTAAGCTTCGTTGAGTGTGGGGTCGATGGCCAGTCAAATTCATTTCGGTCCTCGACTTGATTGCTTTGCTGATTCAGATGGACCGCCATTTACTCTATCGCCTTCAATACAGGTATGCCGCTTCACTTACCTACATATCATCTCGGCCTCGCTGGTATTCTGGTCCCACCAGGTACTACCTGCTTAGGCTGGTAACTGAGTAGGTACTGTTTACTACTAGAAAGCCTACTGTGCTTTGGAAAGAGGCAGCAGAGGGCTTAGGCCTAGGTCATTTGCTTCTTCTCACCTCACCTTTCCAGAACAAACGATATAAGGCAAACCGAGGTCAGTTCACTGTGTTCGACGACGAACCCGTCACCATCTCTCCGTCTCATCCTTTGGCAAGACAGCAGGTGGGTTACTTAGCTTATGTACGCTGAAGGACTTATTCGACGAATCCGCAAAGTGTATTTGATACGGATTGATTATTTAGCCCGATCCGGTCCTTAACTGCATGAAGCTTTGGATGGGTATGGGTCGAAATCATACTGAGAGAACCGAATCATTACCTTTCCTTACTGGTACTCTGAGAGCGCTTACCATTCGGTGGTTCATGCCAGACCTTTAAACTACCTTGCCTTAGGCGGGAGCTCTAAGATTTGAGTGAGAGCTAAGTGGAGCTTGAACCTTATTCTAGGCCTCCCTTCTTACTGCATGAGAGGTTCCTAATAAACTGGTTTTCAGGTAGAGCTATCAGAAGTGTGGACAAGGAAGAACGAAGATCTTGACTGGAACTCTCTGATTTGGTGCGACCGAGTAACATATGGCATTGATTTCATCGTTTAGCTACAACTTTGCCTCCCTGGTGACTCGATGGGAGAAACCACCAAACCCAGTTTATACCTATGAGACCCTCAATCTCTAGTTAATCGCAGGAAAAGGGTAACAAAGTGGAAAGAACAAAGGAACTCAGAAAATCGAATGAGCGGAATGAACTCTTCGCATCCTTATCGTGTCCAGCAGGTACTGATACAGCTGCACGACCGACTGCGTGCCTCTATACTTAGTTAATGGAGGGCTGGCATCAGTTATCACCTTCTGAATGAAAATTGCTGAGATTCCAACCCATGATAAGAGACTAACGATTTACAGCCGATATCAATCACCCCGCTTATATACGCCATACGTTTGATAAGCTGATAGGCTACGAGTGCAATGATTATGAGAAGCTGAGGGGAAGCGGGATCTCGGTAGCGTACGTAGCGGATAAAGCACGATGTCAGAAATGCGCAGGTCGCGCAGGTCTGCAGGCTGAGCGCTCACTTCACAGTGTCCTTGTGAAAATAGGAAGGCTGTGCGGATGGTTTCTGTTGGTTGGTGCGCTGGTTTGGCCCGGAATGGAACTTGACCTCTTACGAGTGCTTTAGGGATATCGTGCTTATCTGACCGGTATCAGCGGTGACAATTAGGACTGGAACAGTGTATTGCCTCCACGTAAGGAGATTCAATATGGGTGGAGGTGGTGGTGCGTGTGAGGTAGAGACAAGTGGCGCACTACCTCACACGCACGGTCACAGGTTTGAACCCCGGATCAATATCTCACGAGGCCAATCGCGCCTTCCATCTCGTTTATTTGGTACTAGACTCGTCTGGGAGGATAAAAACACTGACTTGTACATAGGCTGGCCACCGCAAGCCACATACGCTTCAATATGCCATTGCAGTTCGGGATGCAAATCGAATACGTGGGGGTACCCCTAAGACAGTATTGATAAGTGCCTCAAGTCTTTATCCCTTACCCTTCAAGGAGGTTCAATAGCAATTTGACTGAAAGTAAAAAGGGCCCTCACAAAATGAGCAACTGGTTCCGTCGTGGGTGAGCCATTCCTGTTGTAGGCTTCTAGCTATCACATGTGGTCTACCACAGTCGATTGAAGACTACCTTTTAGGTGCCAAATTGAAGGTTTTGATCTGGTACTACTGCAATTTGACCAGGGTATTTGAACAAGTCAACCGGTATATAAACCCGGCCTTTTCACTAGTTATCATTGTATCCAGTTCGACTTCTCCAGCAATAAATCTTCTCCGCCTCGACTCCACATCAACTGGCGATCAGGATCGACTACGCCGAGCAGCCGAATCCATCAAGCAACGCCGACTACGATGGACGCTGACACTCTACGTGCTATTCTCAGTGCTCAAGCCGCAGCTCAGGAGAAGATGCTAAAAGCCGTCATGAAGGAGATGCGAGGCATGTTCTCGTCGATGACGTCCACATCGACGACTGCTCACGTCACATCAGCTGAGTTCGCCACTAACTCACTGTCTGCACGGCTGCCCGAGTTCACGCACGACTCGGGAAATGGCTGCACCTTTGACGTCTGGTACAGCCGTTACGAGGACATCATTGAGCAGGATGGTGCCACTCTCGACGAAGCAGCAAAGGCACGTCCCATTGTATCGAAGCTCGATGCACCTGCCTACGCCCGCTTCACCAACCATATTCTTCCAAGGAAAGCAGCCTAGCGGAAACTGTGAAGACGCTGCAGGAATGTTCGGGCACAACACGTCAGTCTTCTCTCGCCGTTACTCCTAACTGAAAACCCAGTGCAACGGAGAAAGCCTCCGCGACTATACTGGGTTAGTGAATCGTCGTCATGAAATCCATACCATATATACCAGGATACCATATTCTTCACTCACCAAGAAGGATGCTCACATGGTCACCGGAATGTCAATCCTGTTTTGATCGGATCAAGAAGACTTTCAAATCCGACCTTCTTCTTGCGCACTACGACCCGACTCTGCCGCTTATCGTCGCAGCAGACGCTTCCAACTACGGAATCGGAGCTGTTCTCTCACAAAGATTCCCCGACGGACGCGAAAAAGCTGTCTATCATGCTAGTCGTGCTCTGATGCTAACACAGAAGAAGTACAGTCAGATCGAGAAGGAAGCCCTGGCTATCATTTTTGCAGTCCAAAAGTTTCACCGCTTCATACATGGACGCTACTTCACGCTGAGGACGGACCACAAACCGCTCATCGCCATTTTCGGGACGCGAAAAGGAGTTCCCGTCTACACGGCCAATCGCCTACAACGATGGGTTACTACGCTGTTAGTTTGGAAAGCCGACGCCCTTTCACGACTAACTGGGCTCCACTCGCCGGGACCAGAAGACCGAGGTATTGCTTCAGTTTACGCTGATCTCTGCAACGAAGTAATGGGCAGCTGCTGTGAACTACCGGTCTCATTCGGCTCCGTCCAAGGGGCCACTACTGCTGATCATATCCTGACTCAAGTGATCGGTTACATACGATCTGGAAAATGGCCAAAAATGAACCGGGACTCACCTTTCCGGCCATACTACAATCGACGAGAATCGCTATCAACCATCGGCTCATGTCTGCTGACGTCAAACCGTCTCGTAATCCCGAACTCGCTCCAACGTCGCGTCCTACAAGTGCCACACACAGCTCATCTAGGTCAAACAAGGATGAAGATGCTGGCTCGCAGCTATGTGTATTGGCCGTCGATGGAAGCAGACATAGAGAAGCTCGTTAGAGACTGCACCAAATGCGCACAACAGGCCAAAAATCCTGTGAAGACCGAGCTTCAATCCTGGCCGAAGCCACTCACTCCGTGGGCTCGAGTGCATGCCGTCTTCGCAGGACCCCTCGACGGCAACTTTTACCTCGTCATCGTGGATGCTCTCTCTAAATGGCCTGAGATCATCCAGATGAATTCGATCACTACGTCGGCAACAATCAAAGTTTTATCAAAAGTCTTCGCACAATTCGGAAATCCGCAAACACTCATCACGGACAACGGCACCCAGTTTACTTCAGCAGCATTTGTGGACTTCTGCCGCTGACGTGGAATCAAACATGTGCGATCTCCTCCCTTCCACCCGCAGAGCACTGGGCAAGAAGAACGCTTCGTAGATACGTTCAAAAGAGGACTGGCATAATTGAAGGGATAGGAACCAACGAAGCACTCCAGGCTTTTCTGATGGCCTACCGGTCGACACCCTGCTAATCCGGACCGAATCATCTGTCGCCTGCTGAAAACTTTCTTGGCCGTCGTATTCATACTGAACTAGACCTGATCATGCCATCCTTAGAAGATAGCACAGGACGTCGTGACACCAAAATGGAGGATCAGTTCAACAGACATCATGGAACCAAACCACGCCAGTTCGACGTGGATAATGCTGTCTTCTCCAAGGACTATCGTCAAGCAAAAACTACTTGGACACCTGGAATCATCGCTAGACGCCTCGGAAACGTCATGTACCACGTACGCTGCGGAAACTCACTATGGACAAGATACGCCAACCAGTTGAGGCCAGTAGTCAACCAACTACTCGATGTGTTCGATACCATTCCATTCTACAAGGAAGCTAATGGAATCAGAGATCAACCGACGCCGCTAAACGGCACGACTTCAACTCCGCGCAATCTGACGACGCCGGATCACGAAGCCGCTCACCGTTCAGCTCCCCCGTCGACACCGCGACTGCGACGTTCACTACGGACTCGCCACTCACCACGCCGACTCGTGGTAGATCCGAAGAAGAAATCATACTCCTCATAACATGTTCTAATTTGTTGTTATGTTGACCCTACATATGTTCTTTGTAATTGAAAGGGGAGGTGTTGTAGGCTCTTAGCTACCACATGTGGTCTACCACAGTCAATTGAAGACTACCTTTTAGGCGCCAAATTGTAGGTTTTGATATGGTATTACTGCAATTTGACCAGGGTATTTGACCAGGTCAACTGGTATATAAACCCGGCCTTTTCACTAGTTATCATTGTATCCAGTTCAACTTCTCCAGCAATAAATCTTCTCCGCCTCCACTCCACATGAATTCCATTTATCTGTGATTGGTGGGCAGCCCATGCCCGACAATCAGGATAAAGATACGGTTGGAATGCGATATCAAGTAACCACAGAAGCCATTTTTGCGTGAACATTCTACCCTCTTTGTGACGCAGAATGCTCGGTAGTAATTACTCGGTGATCATTTCAGTAGAAGTGACTCGTCAAAACAACAGAAGACAGCGACACCCGAATCGTTGGACAATTTGACGTAAGTTCTACAGTGAAACAGGTCCACTCAATCCCATACCTCTCAATGTTGGGTTAGCCTCCTTAAAGCCATACCACAGCCATGGTTGGCACAATGCTGATAGCTTATCGCTTAAGACGTACTAGTATCTTTCTTCGATCGATCAGCAGACTCCAACGTAAGCTTACTTTCTGATTCAATACCTCATGATAGGTTGATGCGACCGCTTGATAACAAGATGCATATCTTACCTGATGGCTCTATAAAGCCAGCATCTTACCACAGCCCCCAAAGGGGACTATGTTTCTACCGTTTCTATGATGACAATCAGTTTCATAGAAAGAGCCCAGCCCTTGCCAGGTGATAAAGAACTCCAGGATGCCTGTCTTGGACGCCACCGCCTCGTTGACCGATTTGTTCTTGGTCAGCAAAGCTCCATTTTTTTTCAGAAGGCCAGGTATATACCGTTAAGGAAAAAAAGGAGTTAGTGCTAGGTGGCCGTAAGGAGGAAAAGAGAACAAAAAAACGCTAAAACTTTGCTATCTGGCGTGCAGTAGCGTATACGTGACAGGAACGATATGGATTCATGAGCTGTAGCTTATGATACCGTATCACAGGGATATCACTGTTTATCTTTCAGATCACGTTATCTATTTTGGGATCGATCCTTCCTGTAGAGGAACTTCACCATGCTTCGAAGGGCCCATCGGCCAACAAAACTGCTTAACACCCATCCTGCTACTGGGGTTCTTGGTCGATTACCTTCAGAATCAAGTCTAGGCATAGGTCGAGTCCTTGTGCGAGTTCTAACCTCTATAGCCAGTAAGCAGCTACCTGCATGTCCCAAGCTTGACTGTGACGGGCTGGAACTTCTGGCTATCCCGTTGAGCCATCTGATATGGTATCAGCATTATGTAGCCCTTTACAGAAGCTTACGAATGACGAAGAGTTGGATGGCCAAAGCGAATTTTGATGCCGACGTGCAAAAACCGTTTGATGTTAGTATGCTTTCGCTTTGAACAGGAAAACGCTTAATGCTTGAATGTGATTTTTGATGATAAGGAATGATAGTTAACAATAAAACTTGTTGAGTAATAGAGAAAAAGAAGAGGAAACGTAATCATGCTCCTCGGTTCCTCGAACGGATCATTGACTTTACGATCGCTCGCCAGCAAGGGTGAGGAGGGTGTGAGGCAGAGAGTAATCAGTCCCTGTCGACAATAGCTATAAGGGGCTCAGAGCCTCAAATCTAAAATAAGTTCGTCAAGCTCGAGTCAACTCCCAATCAGTCCTCCGTCATACCTATTTCCCTCCTCTCCTCTCACGGCAGTAAGGGGTCGACAAATAGCGGCAGGAATGGATGTGAGAGGAGAAACGCTGTACATAAACCTCCGCTTAGGGTGCCAACTAGGTCAATCCCTAAAAGGCCTATCAGGGCCCTAAAACTCGATTGAAGCCAACTGATACACCTTGCCCCTTACCGTAGTCGGATTAGCGAGTAGGTTAAGAAATTCTGTGATCCTTGGGCATTCAGTACTGCGAGATGAGTCCGACGTCATCAACCAAACAAGGCGACCTGCCCAAGAATGTTGTCATCCGTAGTCGGCGGTCAGATCCAACAACAGCATCGAGATCGCAGAGCACAACTGGAGAAGAGGACAGTGTAAGTGACAGCAATGTCAAAGGTAAGCCCTGAAACCTCAAATCAGCACTGATCCTACCTTTTCAGCGCCTTTCTTTCCATCAGCAGGACCTTACTGGCCCAGTTTTGAATAGTGATCAAACAAAGAAGTTAATGCACTACATGGGCGTCAATAATCTGAAGTCTGGATGCTTGGAAATTCAATTTTTTTTACTTTTTCCTGATTCTAATTATGTCATTTTCAGCTTCGACATAGCTCGGCACTTCGCTCCAACGGATAATGAACACACATATATTGGGACCATGACAGACGTAGGACTAGATTTTCTTCTTAATCATTTCAGTAACTTCTATTACAGCGATTAAGGGAGTATTCCGAGCTGCATCATCTGGTTCCGAGGGAACAGTAGAAGAACGAATTCTGCCAAGGCTAACAAGGACCGTGAGCACCAAAATCATTCTTCTTCCTTTTCCAGAAATCAACAACGCATCACAATGCTCGATTTCTTATCTGGGCACTGCCCTTCCGAAACAGCTGTTGGCAACCTAACAATAAGAAGACTTCAAGAACAAACGGCCTTCCATGAGTTCCCGAAGATCTACAAAGTTTTGCACAACACTGTGACATAGCCCATAACCCATGTACGGCAGCACAACTGCACGCCATGAAAAATAATGAGGCCTACCACTCGTCACCAAAGAAAATGGCATTAGGCTTCCTCACTTTCTAAATTAGGAACAGTTTTCGGCTTACGCGAGGCAAAAGTTGGCTAACTGAAAAGGAAATTTCACTGAGAAGGCTTGGCTCCTTACTTACTCGGCTATCATAACCGCTAAAGGGTCTAAAGCTCATGGGTTTACTCGAAAAAAAAACTTGCTAAATTCAGAAGCACAGTAGCAATGGGGTTGAATGATTTGAGTAAAAAATTTGGGTAGTCAATTGAGATAGGCTATTGGAGGGTATGGAACGCCTTTGATTGGCTTACACCTGAGATGCCCCAGAAACACCTCACCCATCCAGCGTCAACTGGGCATCTAACTTTACCCAGGTATTTTGTGAATGTCAACATTCGCTTTTCAGATCAGATCAGAGAAGGAAAGTAAGTTAAGGCATTCATTACGACGCCAGGGTAGAAATCTGCAGGACATCATTCGGCAAGTGGATGACTCAAGAGACGGGCTATCGTCTTTGACGGCGGATTGCCATGCAACCCTTGATTGCGCCGATCAGATGATGCAAAGAGCAAGTGATTGGGTAGGTTCCTTGATAGGGAAGCGCTGTCACAGGTTCCATAACGACCCTTCGATAAGTTCGGGATGGGACTTGCCAAGTATGGTGACTAAAAAAGCTCAACCAAAAAAAGGAGTTTGTAGTGGGATTTCATATAGAAGAAATTTCATTAAAATTGCAAAAGCACTTGGGAAGAGGGACCTCTCCTTTTCGTCTCCTTTTCAACTAGAGAAGCTCATTTTTTGGGAAAAATGTAAGTTGAAAAGAACCCTCTCAGTAGCTTCTCAGTAGACTGTCTGCACAGCAAGGTCTACTTTTAGTGTGGAATGGGGTTTATGGTTCAAGAGAGTGGAGTAGATTTCAAATTGGATCCCTAGCAGGGATTTTTTGGCCAAAATCTTCCGAAAGAAGTCGACCCTAACTAAAAACACAGCGTTTTTCAGTTTCAAATGATGTTGGATGATTTGGAAAAACGAATTAAAGACGAAAAACATCTAGTCTCAATACATCGGGACTTTCTGGATAAGCAAGTCAGCCCGGTATGCGGTAAAGTCCTTTCAATGTTTTGAAAATCTATACGGAATGATATTTGGAAGTCGAAGTATACGACTTTCGTTATTGGCAATGCGGTATGAATGTATTGTTTATAGATTCTGAAAAAGCTACACTACCTCACAATGCTGTATGAGACGCTAAACTACTTGGATAAAAGGACATCAGTAAATGACCGTACAATGCGGACTTCCAGGCGGAATAAAGAGTTGGCTCGTGAGTGTATTACCAAGGTAAGTTGTAAACTTTCATGGTCTTCCAACCAACGGTGTACGAACGAGCCAGACCTGACGTTTCTAAACTAATTGCGATGTCCCGGAAAGCCATGTTCCGTTCCCTGGTCGGGCTCCATGAATGACGCCCCCCCCCCCCACACACCATCGACGTCCTCACTTCTTTGGAGGAACCGGAAAAGATGGCAAAACAATTTTCCTGAATATTTCCGAAACATTCAGATTCTCTTAGAGCGCAGCGCATGAGGAATATTGTATGATTTGGCATGAGCTATTGATTACATACTTCGCCCACTCGAGCGAAGGTTGGTAACGGACGCAATAGCTAAGAGAGGCTGTATCATGTTGTTTTGTTTTTCTGCCTCTTCGTTAATTATCTCCAACTTGAGAAGATGTCTGACCTCGAGTAAGGAGCTTTCTTCAGATTAGGGTACGTTCGAAGTTGTTCCTCGGAATGTTCTTGTGATAGCAGCGCCACAAGCCTTTAGCACTTTCTCCCTCCTAGCAACGATATACAAAAATGGTACTTGTTCGGTGAAGTCAGGTCGAGAAAGGCAGACACTCGAAGAAAGAAGATTATCTGGAACGTCGACATGAACGACGGCAAAATGGGAGTGGGGAACACAAAAAAAGAAGAGAGTAGCTGGCAAAAATCACCAGTAAAAAAATATCAAGAAATGTGCGGTGAAGTATTGGGTTGAGTAAAAAGTGTTGATCGACTTTTCGTCCCTTTCTAGATTTTTTCGTAGGATCACTCGGAAGGACTTCGTAATGGGTTATGGTAGACTGATCCCTAACCTGTATTCTTAGGGGGCTAT
The DNA here is from genome assembly GCA_000469685.2 of Haemonchus contortus. NCBI lineage: Eukaryota > Metazoa > Nematoda > Chromadorea > Rhabditida > Trichostrongylidae > Haemonchus > Haemonchus contortus. Next base: position 7,730,110 of record LS997563.1, read on the forward strand.
ATAAGCATTCCCTTGTAAGTGCTTCGCAAAAATGACTTTAACCTTCAACTCTCGTCCAAAGCTATCTGAGAGTTATCGTCTATTACGAATTCCCGTAAGAGTATAATCCATCGACGGCTGTCGCAAATGTCTGTGGTGCATCCAGAAGGGTCATTGCATCTCACCCCACGGGTGCCTCGAGACGAAACACCTTCAAGAAGCACAGAAGTGAACTATGTCCGAGAAAGGTCTTACTGTGTCGTCGGTGGACGTTCTCAGGGAATGCTCTACTTTGGATAACTTTCTGAAAGTTCCACCGTGACCACCGGGATTTGCGTTTCTCAGCTACAGAGTTTGGCCGACGTTATTTAAAAGAAGCGTCCGCAGCGTGAAAATGTTTGCCTTCTCCACCAAAGCGCTCAACCGCATGTTGCGAAATTGTTTTGTCAGTAATTTGCCGAACTTGGATGGGCAGTGCTGCCCCATTCCACTTATTCGACTGGTCTCGCTCCATCTCATTATCACTTGTTTCTTGCTCTGAAACATCAGCTTCGCGATAGAAATCTTGGATGATTGCTCGGAACTCAAAAATGAGATCTCTAGCTTTTTTGAATCACGGCCGCCACCGTTCTGAGCTTCAGGAGTCAAGAAACTGCCGGAACGCTAGACATATGTTGAGGACAACGATGGAGACGATATTACTAATTGAGATCCTCTTTCAATGGGAATAAGACTTTCTGAAGTGAAAATTGAAAAGCCGATCAAAACCTTTTACTCAACCTAATAGAACCAGAAAATAAACTCCTCCAAGATGGTGCGTACGCAGTGATAGCGCTGTGGCAATGAAAGAATCGATAGGTGTAGCAGCCTAGGAGTGCGGTTTGGGTGTCAGCACAGGTTTTATTGATGATTATAGAAAAAACCAAGGTTCAAGATATCTCGCCAAAAGTTCCCTTCATGTACTGAGCAAGTTGCAGAGGACCTGGGACTATTGACTGGACCATACTTTTTTTACAGCCAGGTTACTGGTATTTTTCAGCTATCATCACAACAGCAACCAACAACGGAACCATCTTTTTTGGTCAAGAACGAACCAGCGCCATTGGCAGCCGAGGTAATACTTCGTTGGTGGTTTGTTCGGAAGTATCCGGGGTTAGCCGGCACCTATTAGGTGAGGATTATATATTGGAGCCTCGATGCAGGGCTGGGCGTAGCTCATGACACAATTCCGCTGTGCTCGTTGTTGCGTATCACATCTAAGTTAAGGAGGAGACAAGGACAGGGTAGGGGAAGTTGTTGACCCTACGTCTCAGTTGATTCCCATAATTGTCTCGCTTCACGGCATGCCGTTCGGTGATGATGTCCATCGCTTGGAGCCCGCCTACAAGGAGTGCGACTTCGTGAAGCTTTCGGCCCTGAAGAAGCCAACCCTGATAACGAACGACCGTCGTAGTTTGCGCTTCGAAAGCTGCAGACATTTCAGATCTCTTCAAGTTTCCATGGATTGGAGCAAGCACTGATCGAAATGATGAAGTATGTACACGGATCTCCAGCTGCGAACGGATTCCTCGAGACAATTATGGCTCAAATGAATGGAATTCATAAGGGTGTCATGAATGAGGTATGACCTTACTATGTTGCACAGAGTTCATATTTGCGATTGAATCGCATCATACTAGTACCTAACGGGCATGGATAAGCTTCGACCTACCACGTCGTCCTACGACTCTCTGTTGGTGACGGCACCACCTCGTACTTCTCTCACTTGTAGAAGACAAAGTGATAGAAGTTTTAGTGCCGATCAAACCCATAGTGGAAGCCACCCGAAGCAAATTCGATTTTGGATAATAGCATGGGCTGGCATGAGAAGGCAGCGGTCTAGAGTTCTAAGGATAATAGCGGCTCCTGAAGCGAACTCATTTACCAGCTGACCTCCCTTCATAATAGAAAAGTAGAGAACAATGTCTTTAGTGTTGATCCATTCCACTTTCGGGGTGCGCCCAGCATTCGACTTCCGTCTTGAGAGTCGTGGCGCCTCAAATGCGTATGTGTTCCATACAATAAACTGTGGTGACCAGCCGATATACGATACAAGTCAGTGCTCTTACCTCCCACGAGAATCTGGTCCCAGTCAACTGATCACGGGGGGATGGCAGGCGCTGTCGGTGAATCATAAAATGTCAGTAGCCGTCAGACTAAAACGAGAAATTTCAACTTCCATGAGAACGGGAACTAGGGCTTCTCTCATCAAAAATTTCATGTTTGAAGTTTTAGGTGCCAGGGACTACAATGACACAATACCTGACTACCTTGGGTAAGATTTTCAAGACATCTAAGCAAGTAATCGACAAATTGACAGTCTGGTAGGCAAACATTCATGTTTCAGGCACGGCAAGCGAAAATAAAGAGAAAGGATACGCAGGTAATCATTTACTGGTATTGTATGTAAATGAACCAAAGCCAGAAAATGCAGGTATGACTCAAATGGATAGGGACAAACAACTCAGAGCGCTGTTCGCGGCTCCAAAAAAGCGAAAAACTCGATCCTATATGAAGTGAGGGTTTTCTGGGTGCTCTCAAATTGTAGAGCCAAGTCAATGATGCAAGGTTCCCTTTTAGGTTAGATGAATGGCCAAGTGAAGAATTCGTTAGTATGGGTGGGAGGACAGCGAGCAATTCGAGTTTGATTCTCAGTGCCCACTCGGCAACTGAGCCGCTATCGCCACCTCACGAGTCTGATCTCAGCGGAACGGCGTCAGAATCATGTGCGAGTTGTCGCGGTGGGTTTTGTCCCTCTGACTTATCCTAAATAAGAGGGGACTGGGAATCGTACCCCAGGGAAGCCACTGCAGGGGTAGGGAGAGAAGGAGGGGCCGTGGAGGAGGGGTTAATATGGAAGAAGCCAGCCAAAGCATGCCTCTCTACAGCCAGAAGAGTGACCTTTCCTTCAAAGACCTGACTTTCCTTGAAATTCGGAATCGACGCGACATTTCAGTTACCTTCCTACAGCTCAAACGGTGCCGTTACAGTAAACTACTGAGTGAGAATCACACGATTTTGATAATGATGACCCTTAATAGTATGTTGGGTGGTCCAACTCCAAATTCGGTGTCCTGGGGAATAAATTTTTTGAAAATTTGTGAAAAATTTCAAATTGACGCCTAGGCCAGGAAAAAGACGGGAACAGTCACGGTATCCTACCAAAATTAATACATTTCAGAGGCCGAGGCCAAAACGAGTAGCCAAGCCTCTTCATCCAAAAAGACCGCTACTGATCATCCCCCTACCGTTATAAATTCACAGGTGCCCACTGATTCAGGTAGGCATATGGTCTTCGCCCAACTTCCAGCCTAGACCTTACGTTTTTCCTTTTCTCATAGGCTCGATAGAATTCTCTGGATTTAATTAAAATTAGATTGCCATTCGATTTACTGAAAGTTCTAGGATTTCAGACAAATCGCCTGGTATAACATTCGAATCGGCGAAGATCATTGCAAATCCTAGACAGAAAATTGGGATTACGCCATCGTCGATCCCATCCACAAGCAGTCAGGTTTCCCAACCAACATCAAGCAGTTACGTTCCTCCACAGAAGACTCCAGATCCCGTGAAATTGTCAGCAGCGAAAGCTGCTTTGAAACAGATCTCCAACAAACCTCCGGAAGTTGCTCAGACTCAGAAAGACATGCGAAGAAATAGGCGATCACTGTCCAGTAAGACACAAGAAATGGATGATGCTCTACCGATCGTCTCGTCGACAAGAACATCGAAAAAATCAAGAACACACGAACACGAAGTCCTAAGTACGGGAGTTTTCAGCTACTTTTGTCCATAGAGAGAAATGGCTTGCGCTGATCGGTGCAAACTTACGAGTGGCTGAGTTCGCGCTCCCGCACGCGACAAATCTTTGATAGTTGTCTCGCAGCTTCCCATTTCAATTACCATCCGCTCCACCACAATCTTCAACGAATCTTCTACGAAATCTCAACGACACTCTACTGCTAGTCACTCAGAGAGATCACGCCGCATGCTTCAAACCTGGCATAGACATTGCGCCCTCTAATCACCCGTCGACGCTCTGGGTACGGCATTCGCGACTTCTCCGTCGAACACAAATTCATACACCCTAATATCATTATCTACAAAATTATTTTTGAGATTCTGACAAGTTCGATAGGCGCCAGAACATGCTGGAGACCTTTAAAAAGACGGATCATACCGCTTCAACACCCTACGGCCGTTTCACTCTTTGATTGCTTTTCGCTGCAGAACTCGTACAATTAGGCAGCTGTCGTGCCCACTGTCTTTAACTTATTAAAACTACAACTACTCACGGACATTTTCAGCCAAGTCGCTGTCCTCGAATAGTAACCACGAACTCTTCGAATTGGTAGGTCCTGAATGTGTGTAAATTGAAGGCAGTGGACACGCTAACTGTGTAGGTACGGCCTTCAAAATAGAAAAAATAGCTATATTCCTTCTCAATCTGTCAAAGACAGTGGGTACGATGGCCATAAGTCAGGAAGACCACTGAGCGGCTTGTAGGCCGTTCCTACACGCTTAGCGCGTCCCGCGGCTTAGTTAATATATTGGCGGGGTAGGAGACTCAGCATTTTGTCGTGCTGTCTGCGCTCTCTTATCTTTACGCTGACCTTGCGCCTTTACCTCTGGAAAGCTAAAAAAGTTTACGCCACTTTCATCTTTGCAATATACCGAACAATCATTGGCTCATTTCAGGTCTCTGAATCCACCTCTAGAAGTCCGCCAAGCCGCATAAATGTTGCATGAAATTTGATACGACGAATTTTAGACGTTATGTCATGATCATTTTTGACGTCAATTCCTTCAAGTAATTAGAGTATTGTAGAAATAAGACAAATATCTTTTAGTTACTTCTCCATTACTGATGACGTTTTCTCGTGCAAGAAAAAACTCAATAAATCTTTGTTTAAAACGCATCAAAAACATAAATAGTGCAGTGTCAAGTGCCGCTGATTTTGCTCAAAAGGTCTTCCGGTCAAATCCCTGACTGACGTTTGATCGAGCCATCCAAATCTCCAATCCTTTCGAGCGGACGTTATTAGCTCATCTGGACTCGACTCATCAGCAATTGCAACAGTTGACCCCTGGGAATCCTTGGTCAAGCCAATTGTGCATTCAAACACCAGCGAGTCCGAGTTGAGGACAATTCCAGTGGGTGATCATAGAGATGATTAGCTGAAGTTACAGTGCGTTTCATAGGTATAAGATCATCCTCGAATTTGCTATTTACACGATACGCAACCAAGCACACGTCCTTCTGGCACCATCATTAGATTCATCTCCTTCAGCAATCCCCGTATATCTGCTTTGGTTTGCTCATTGTTTATATCCTACGTTATATAATTCGCTAAGCGTCTCTGTTGGTGTGTTTGTGTGTGTGTGTCGGTGTTGATAAAGAGCCTTGAAAGGCGACAGCCACAGGAACCGTCACTTCCTGTTAACCTCAGAGCTTTGGCACTTCGGTAAACTGTTAGAGACTGATAGAAACTGATAGGAGGCGAGAGCCAATAAGTCTACAACGGCTTTCATACTAAAAACTAAGCATTCCAGTAGATAGTACAGGATGTGAAGGGACCGAAGTTAATTAGTGATAAGTACAGATAATAACAAGCGAGCAAGAGTTGCAATCCCCTTCGTGGCAACAGTGGAACCTTTTCAAGGACGGCAATGGAGGATGTTTGTCGTAGGCACTCTGTGACAGGAACTGATAACAGCTGATAAGAACTATGAGGGCTTAGAGAACAAAAGGGTATTTATGACCAAACACTGACCACACTCTTTAATGCTGTAAATGCTGTAATAGCGACCGATCAAAGACATTTCTCCATAACGAAGTGAGGATTTTGTTAATTTCTTGCTATTAAACTACGACCGTTACGCAGTAAGCTTTGTGACACAATGAAGTACCACGTTTCCTTTTTGTTTTGTGACATAACATTTGTGACTAAACTCATCTAACGGCTAATGATTTAGGAATCCTAATTAATGTATAATCCGTTGGAAAAAATGTTCTATTGATAACAAAATCTGTGATAGGCGTTATTATCCATCTCTGGGTACCATTCGAAACATTGGTTGTCAATCAGTTAAGCCTTCAATGTGACACAATTTCGAGATGAAGAGCAATGAATCGAGACTCCTAATCAGTATACAATCAATTATGACACAGAAAGAATCGCTCCCAATTCGGAGCTAATATTGAGGGTGTAGAGCTTTCAAAGAAAAAGGAGAATCCGAAGTGTTATCTACGCATAGCAAATCTCTTATAGGAAGGAAATCGCCCGGCGAAGCCTAGCGACAACATAAGGAGGGAAGCCCGGCGTTAGCCGGGCGGCAAGACTGGTTAACACACGTATGTATGTATTAGACCAGTTGGGCTACGCACGCCAATGCGTGGACCACATGCCCACGCTTACGCCTACGATTAAAACTGTCAATCGGTTGCTCTTCATCTTGAAAATTATGAACCTTTAAAGGTTTAACTGATAGGCAACCAAAGAACTAATGTTCTCAAGTGATAATAGTACCAACATGAAATTTTCTTATCACTAGGACTTATTTCCTTCACGAGTACATCATGAGTTGAGAATTCCAAATTATCGGCGGTGGGAAGAGCTTTGTCGTAAGTGATATCAAAACATAAAGTATCCTTGAACTTCCACCGAGCTACAAACCTTGCTGTGTAGCGGTCGTAATCTATATAATAGCCTTAATCATAAATACATCGTAAATACCACAGGAGTTAAATTCAGTTCGTAAGTGCTGTTATTAGTCGCTATCAGCTGTTATCAGTCCCTATCATCGGTCGTCTACGATCCCGCCATACTCCACATCACACGCCAAACTGTCAAGGCTCCACTATTGATGCCATTATTATAGCGGCTCTACGCTTTCGAGGATTTTCATGAGCCCTTATCAGTTTTGTCAGCTCCTGGTCTGGTACCAACCGTTCTAGATCCTGTCTCCGAGCACCTACGATCCTGTGACATCTTACATAACCTATTGAAATACCAAGATTCCACTATTAAAGGGAAGCGCGTCACAGACCTACAGGCCCTCGCCTTCTATGGTTTCTTATCAGTCCCTATCAGTTGTTATCAATCCCTGTCACCAAGCATTTGCGGTCCCTTAACATCCTACACCACTTATCAAAGTGCCAAGGCTTCGTCACTAATACGAAGGTAGTTACGGATCCTGAGGCTTTTGCTTTTTAAGGCTCCTTATCAGTTTCTTTCGATAATTGTCACTTCCTATCACCTGCCATCAGTGTTCCCATCCTGCCCCCTTTCTCTCTTTCAAATTTGAATGCCCTAGGTCCAGTGGGACAGGAGCTATGAATTTCCGGTTAGACAAACACACACACATACTGACACATACACAAAGACACCAACAGACACACTTAGCCGATTATATAAGTAGGATTATTTTTGATTTTCCTAGCAGTTTCGTGAGAATAGGTTCACTCCCAACGGCACGAAGGTTTCGAAATCTAGTGCAGCAGAATTTGCACTTGCGGGGATCTGTAATGGATAGAATCTAGTGCAGCAGAATTTGCACTTGCAGGGATCTGTATTGGATAGAATGTGTCGCAAATATTTTTGGAAGCAATTTGCACTTAGCCATCATTCTTCGGAAGAAAAAGCACGAAATCGAGTGTTTCGTGATAAAGGGTTCAGTACGAGGGCAAAGGAGGAGAATCGTGAGATCCCTAAGTTCCGTTCAATATTCGGTTCGGTATTTCGTTCGATATTCGGAGACTGCAGAGCCACATGCGGACAGAATGCACGCGCAAGTCAACCGCGACAAGAGGAGAATGCTAAGAGCTATTTCGAGCAGAACCATGTCGTTGAACCGTTCGATCGGGGTTGGGTCTCTTGGGGTCCAAAGCTACTGAGTGGAGAGACGTGAAAAAAGCAGCAGCATTGTCAGGGCTGCAATGAAGAGGACTCCGAGGCTTACCGACCACCGCAGGAAGGTACGACTCAAAGGCACAGTTCGCGAAAAAATGGTTTCGGAGATTTGCACATGGTTTGAATTCGAAGCCTCCTCTGATACCATTTGTGCAGGAATGAGGTAGGAAAACGGTCAGGACAGGCACAATAAGGGCAGGAACAGTGGGGGACGAGAGGCCTCCGCCCCTCGCTAGGTTGACTATGAGTTCAAATTGTCCTTCACCAATTTCGCATTGGAGCAACATTAGTGAAAAATCGATAGGCTGGCTGGCAATTTGCCCACAGACGGTCAGCTGGTCGACCGCCTCGTATTGGGACTACTATTAAGCTGTTTTTCTAGTATTCGACTATATCCTACGCTTTTCCATTCTAATTAATTTTTCTCAGCAGTCGCTGAAAGGTCGAAATTGATTTTGCATAATAAATCACATTAATAGCGGTTGGAGAATTAGTTTTAATGAATAAGCCGAAATCAGCTGTTGGTGTGTTGTGTGCAATGGCAGACACTGCGCCGCGTTTGTCTGACTCGCCCGAAAAATCCCTTATCGCCGTTTTTTCGCCATTTAGCCCGTCCAACTCCTCCTTTCCCTTATTTTTTGTGGCTCTCTATTTCTATATATTCATCTTTTCTCGCGTTTTCTCTTTTACCATTGTACTATTGTAGGTCGTATCTAACATTTTTTGTCAAATTTCGCTAAAAAACCGGTTACCCCAAAATTAACGTGAACTGTGCCTTTAAATTTGCAAAGTTGAATAGGGGATGAGATTGGACGAAAGTCAGCTTCTATCACCGATTGGCCATACAGTCCAATATCCCCGTTCAGGTCGTATTTCTCGATGGAAAGAAAGTCAATTTGGAAGGCCTCGATGGTCAAAACTACTACTGGCATGACGAACGAAAAGAGCCGATCAGCACTAACCGTCGCAAGTTCGGAGGAAGTGTCATGGTACGGGGTGCCTTCTGCAAAGACGTCGGGCTGGACCTTGCTCTTGTGACCTCTGTAATGGAGCCCAAAGATTGCAGGAAGTCTTACAACAGCACCTGGTGCCATTTCTGAGCCGGCGACGTGGTCCTAAGTGCGTCTCTCAACAGGACAGTGCTGCGATCCACGCTAGTCATTCCACGAAAGACTGGTTCCTTTTCCAAAATCTCGAAGTTCTGACAAGGTCAGCTTGCAGCCCCGATCTGAACCCGATGGAGGATCAGTTGGTTATCGTTGTAAAAAAGATTTATGCGAACAACCGTCAGTTTCAGATGAGAGAAGAGCTCAAGCAGCCAGTACTTGAATCACGGAATGAAATCTCTGGCAAGGTCTTTCGTAACCTTGTTTCGAGTATGCCGAGTAGGCTATTCGATATATGCTAGAACAAGGAAGACCCATCGACTACTAATCGATTCTAGTGATGATTGTTTTTAAATTCTCAAATTTCCCTTATATTTATGAGGCGGCGCAAAATTCAAACGTTTTTATAGGTACGTTATGGTAGAAGTGGAATCAAAAAATGTCTGTGCGGGGGGGAGGGGGGGGGGGGAAATTTAGGGTGGCGAATCCGATACCAAATTTGAGGGAGATCCTATACTTATGAAACGCACAATAAGACAGCAGAAGAGATAGGGGAGGAGAGAGCAAAGTGGACTACTCCTTCCATAGACGTCGAAAATTCACACTCAAAAAAAAAAAGCTCGACCGAAGCTGGTCACATTCGGAGTCTTTTGTTGACCAAGTTCATCTTAAAAAGCTCACTCAAAGCAAAAAGAATGAAACGAGGCAACTCAAAATGCATTTCAGTCGCAGAGCTTGAAGAATGCTCTTACTTATAGTAGGAGGATTACAAAGTTGTCAAGAAATCTTCACAAAGTTTAAAATCGCGTATAAAGATTAACCTGATAGATCCTCAAAACCCAGCACAGAGTTCATAGTTTGCCTGGTGTCTAACCACGTAGAGCAGAGACGCAGGGGCACTGTCCGACTGTCTCATGATGGTCGTTGCATAAAGTCTAAAAGGAGCGTGAAAGCCGCAAAGACTACCGTAATCATCAAGTATGAAAGCGATTTAAGCGCTTTGTTCTAAGAAGCATACTATTGCATGAACTCCAATTAATTTATCTAAGTACAATCTATTGAAGTTGACTAGAGAGGGCGATCTTGTGCTGTATACCAATAATACAAACCAATACAGTTAATACCAACAGAAGTTAACAAGAAAATAATAATAAAGAAAATTAAAAATATCCGTTCAATAACAGCTGCCAACCAATCAAACTCCAGCTCGGCAAGATTCCGTTGCATTGTCCGCGGTGATGTCACGGTCACTAAAATGGGGTCCCATCACGGTCATGCCAACCTTATACAGCTACCGTAATTGATACTTACAGTGAACGTTGCGAATCATACTGTCTAGCGATGCGCACGTACTCATTTTGTGCAGACCTTGAAATTTGGACGTGGGCGTGGCCAAAGTGGCACCTGTGTACTCAATGTCTGGAAAGGACGAGTTATCCTCATCCGACATATTCGAGAATTCCACCAATGCGTTCGTGTCACCTAAAACAGTCGTGAGTTAGAGAATTGTATCTACATCTTCATATTATTAGGGACATAGGATTGTATGATGTAAATCATCTGCTTCTAGACCCTTCTAGACCTCTCTACAGTGCGCCATGCTCACACAGTCTACAGCGTATTAGATTCGATTGAAAGGGTACTAAAGTAGTGCAAAGGTTATTTTTAGGGAGTTTTGGATACGAGTGAACGTTCACATTCGAGGGGGCTCAGGAGAACGGCGTCTTTTGACCTCCTCTCCCCTTCCTCCCCATGCGACCATGGGAGTCTCAGAGCAATGGGGCAACGAACTTTCACTTTCATCATGCTCACAGTTCAACAACCTCGACTTTTAAATGATTTTTAAATGAATTTTAAAAACTAGCATGGGTCATTGATACAGGTGACGTCCGTGCTGATTGTGCAACTTTTCTTCGGCACTTGTAGTTGTTGAACATCCGGAGATGGAACGTTCCCGATTCCATTAATCTTTGGTAGGGTATTGCTTGATTGCTGAAAGTTGCACAGTCACAATATTACAGTATATTATAAAAAAATCTTATAGTCTGGTTGACTTACTTTTCTCATTTGTGCCTGTTCTTTGGCCAATTTGTATACTCGGTGCCATAAACTCTGTTTCCGACCCTCCTGTGCACGTCTTAGCTTATCTTCCTGAAATGGAAGGAAATAGGAAAATAAGAAATTTTTGACTATGAACACTATTGAAGTGAAGATTTAGAAATGACAACGTCACTACTCGTGGCAGGTTTAGATTTCGATTGAGTATCAGTCATCAGTTGAAGGCACAACTCACGATTACTCTGAGGTACCCTTTTCAAGTCGTGAAGGGAAAGTATTGGTTGGGAATAATGCATCGGTGGTGATGGAAGCGTGAAATTCGGCAGATCCAGCAAAATATAGGGCTCCTCAAAACTAGTGAAAATGGAGGCTGTACGAGATCACCATGACGGAAATGACATGGAAGGGATATTTGGACGAGTTTCAATTGTTGCAATGGCGCAGAGAGCTGACTACATCAAGCCAAAACTGTTCAGAATTGCCTTTCACTGTGGCTATGGGTCATAAAAACTTGGTTGAACTTCATACATTGGTCTCCTTCTGAATTGTGAATGGTGCAACAAACACAATGCCGTTGAAACTTGTCCACACGTTCACACGGAACAGTCTTTGAGCCTTTATTACGACTTGCCTGGACCGTTTCTCGAGCTGACAGGGCCGCATTTAATATACAAAGGGGCCAAAGGTTCATCCTAGCGGGATATCTCATGAACCATTTTTGTCGTGAACTGTGCCTTCAAGTATAGAGGCCTATGAAAGCCATCAAAACAGGGTGGAAGTGTCTGGGAAGTCTCCCTGTTTGGTGTTTCTCAGGGAGTTGTAACCACTCAAGTATTTACCGTCCCCCATAAGCTCTGGGCACTATTCTTCTGGAAACTAGCTTTTAGGCTACCACTTTCTGATTACGGAAAAATGATGAGGTAGCTTCAGATCCCAGAAGAGGTGAAAAAGTTATTCTGGGCTTGCGACCTTCCCTTTTTAGGGTTACTATGATCTCTCAACTCATGTGGCGACAGCAGGGAAAGTTCTGCTAGTGTGATGTCAATGCCCTCACGAAACGCTGCGTCACAGAAAGAGGTGATAATTCGGTAGGCGGAGTTAACTTTTTTTCGAACCCAATGACATCATTTCTTGGATGACAAAGTCTCGACCGAGTCTTCATCGAGCAAACTTCGCATAATTAATGATTTGTTTTCAAAAGTAACAGAATAAACCCACCCTGGCTTTTTGTGCATAAGCTTGTTTCATGAGAAGTGGCATTTCCATTCGGACACATCGTGCCACTAACCGAGCCCATCGCATTGTTTTCCGACAGGGTGGTTTACCAAGAATCCCTAAAATTGGAAGAATTTCTCAAATTGAGTAGATGAGGTTGTAGAAAGTCTCATCAGCGCTATCAGCTTCAGCATTATGCATCTATTTAGGGAACTCTAAGCTCATACATTCATCAGGGTAATTTTCTTTCCCCAAATAGACGAAGAATTGTTTCGACATCACAGACCGTTGCTTTGCTTCCCCTTAATTTACTTTGGAAGAGGAAGATGACGCGAGTATCCTCATTAAGAAGGTTTTTAGGATGCGCCACGCCCTCGGAATCTGTCGAGGGAGCCCAAAGACTTTTGAATAACTCATTCACTTCGAGGGCAAATCAGCGGGAAAAAGAAGAGGGGGAAAGGGCTTTCCCGTCAAGTGGATAGATAACAGATCCGTTGAACTTGCTCTCTCTGCCTGGAAAACTCAGTTGGCTTGAGAGGCAGACCATCGACAAGGCGTTTGTGCTGCCTATCGTCGTCTCATTTCCGTTCAATTGGCATCAAAACAGCCGAAAAAGCTCAGAGAATGTCGTTAGGTTCACCTTGTTTCTGTACGTAAATAACCATTGAAGCTGCTAACGTCGAAAACGATATCAGTAAAATCATGCACGTATAGAACCATCCTGAAATGACCAATTAGTCAAAATAAACTTTGTTTGCCCACTTTGAGAGCGTTTAGTGGGTCGAAACCACTCGACCACAGTACTAGTCATTAACTCGAAACCGCTATTCACCGCTTGAACAAACGAATAAAGCAATAACAAGCAGAGTAAATAACTAAATGATCAGAAAACTCTGAGAAGAAATGGTCAATTAAATGATTGATTGACCAACCAATTCCTCAACTAACTAATTAATCAAGTAATTAGCCACATTATTAAAATACAGCTCATTATGACTCTTGGGTATCCATCTGAGAGTAATAATGCAAGTTTGGTGCAAACTAATGAAAAGCATGAAAATCGAAGGATTTCAGGAAATATAATTTTCCAAAAAATAGTATGGAAGGGATTGTACGACATTATGTGTCTGTAACTGTTTGGGTGTCTCCCGCATGAGCGTACTATTCGTCGACGTCCTGAAGCTTCATTGTAAATGGTAAAGCCTCAACAACGCCGTCATAATGCAGTCGGTTTTCGGTGGGCATGTCAGTCAAACCGATTCAGAAGCCCTTATGAAAACAAGTTCAACTTAGGGAAAAAGTCCAGAGACTTATTTCATCGTGAACTATGCCTTAAACTGGCTGACTACCCAGCTATCTACCGAGTCTCTCTCAAGGTGGTGAATAATAACATACATAACATCCTTCCTATTACTAAGAGACCAATAATTGAGCGCATGCACCTCTTGATCCCGTCAAGTAAAGTTTCCATCCCTCAATCGATAAACTTTATTGTACTAGCAATTTACTAGTCACTGAGTTTGTCCTGGAGATCTTTTTTTTGCTGGGCAAGAAGAACTTGTTCCTCAAACCGTTTTAAATTCATACAAAGGCGAAGGGGGTCGAAAAGCTGGTCTGACACCTAATGTCGCAATATTGGCAATGTTTCAAAATATCTTTTTCTCCATATCTTATTATTATTAAGAATTTTAGCATATAAGTAGTGCTCACTACTGACTTTACTAGATTGTAACGATATGTAGAGCGCCGGGAGAGTCTCAAACCCCTGACCATTGGAATTCCGTTGCGGTATGATGTTAAACAGCTCTATCGCGACGGCTTCAATAGGGTAAGAGTCGAATTAAGGGGTCTATTCGTAAAGCATTTTAGAATTAGCTTACAAACCTATGGACCAACTTGATATGTTAGGAAAGGTGCCTCGGAGTAAAACTCACCAATAAGAGGAATGAAGGAGGATGTAGAAGGCATTTTATCGGATACCATAAAGATTAATATAGACATTGACAATAGTGTTGTAATTCCAAGTGTAATTTTCTCCTCTCTGAGATCGTTGATCGACGATGAGCTAGAATGATGCTCCATTCGTACTCAGAGTCGATAAAAACCTTGTGAAGTTAGAATTTGCAGATAGCATCAATAGAAGTTCACGTCGGACTTGATTATTTTACATATTTATTCTATAACTACTGAATGGATCCTTAGGATGACAAGCGAACATCGGGATGTTCAGACGTCTTCGCAAGGCTCTGAACAAAAGCGCGGTTACCCTCGGGTCTATTGGGCTACTCTAGCTCGCGACAGGGACGAATGGGAACGTCGCTGGCAGTGGCTCTAGAAAACCGATGAGCAACAGGACGGCAGGCATTTAAGATGACTCATTTTGATACAGTCAAGGGCAACTAAAGTTATGAAAAGGGCAAAAGCCGTGGTGTAGTGGAACCTGAGGCAAGGAAAGGTGAAAAAGAAACGAAAAATGGGGAGGCTCAGGTATATCCCTGATTATTTTTCGAAGCAAGGGCTCTCCCCGTACTAGGCAATGATAAAACGAACCTGAAAAACCCAACAATTGAGATCAGGGTGATGATTGAAGTAGGCGTAATCAGATTAATAACATAGTAGAGCGGTTTCCGTTGTATATTTAAATGGAATTCCAAGAGAGTGTAGTTGTTCGGACAGCAATCGTAGTGATTTACATGTCGTTCAACTGAAATAGAACATGTTAAGGAAAGTACTGTAATGGAACGCAAGCAGTCGCGGCGCGGCCTCAAGAGCCATCTGGATCGATATACATCTCCAATGCTGTAGCACATTTAGTCGATATTTTCCTATTTCACAAAGAGTCACAGTTCTCAAAACATTCATTCATAGAAGCCAAATCTAGAGATCATATCGGACGCATCGCAACCGCTCGCGTCTCAATTATGATAGTATAAAAACTATATCACCTGTCGTTCTCAATACAGTCCATCCCTCGTTGTCAATACAATTGGTAATGCCGATAGCATGAGTCACATTATGAGGGAAATAGTCGATGAGCGTATTGTCAAATGTCCAACTGCCGAAAGTTAGTTTACACGTCTATAGAACAATATCCATTTTAGGTAAGTTCAAGAAAAGTTTGAAAGCCATTTTGTATCATATTCATAGTAGCTATGCACACTTATCGATCGACAGAGCAATGCGAACGCAGCGCGACAGCGACGCACTTGCTCTTTCTGCCGATCGATAAGTATGAATCATCATGATCTTCGCGAAAAAACAGCAAAAAAAAAAACAACATCGCAGTCAGAATGCTGTTTTTTGAAGGATCAACTCTACGGGTGACTTCTATGATAAAAAGACTCACTTGTACATCAAATGGGAAGAACCTGAAAATAGCTCTTTAAGTTAGATAGTGTACTTTATCGATCTTCACATCTCTGTAAAGAGCTTACCTCAGATCTAACAAACAGCTGAGCTTGTAAATAGTCGGATAGAGCAATTCCACAAGTGCTCCTTTGTCTTTTCCACGAGTCGTCAACTTGGCGTTCAGAAGGCGACGAGTGTCGTGGTCATCCATGACTAACCTAAAAGGCACAGTTAACGATAATTTTGAGCAATTCTACACCCAAGCTGAGACCCGGCGAACAGCCAAGTTTGTAAATACTCGGTTAGCCATTCCCAGGTCTGAAAGCGCCGGGTGAAAGAAAAACAGAGGGGAGTTGTACGAGATTACCATGACGGATATGGTATGAAAATAAAGTTTCTGTATCAGACGGGTGGAACATTTTAGTTGTGTACAACAGCGTATGCTAGCTACAGCAAGCTGAAAACGGGGGCAAACACCAGAAAGAATCGGGATCTCAAGTCTGTGAAAGTCACCAGACAGAACAATTTTTGGATTCGGAAAAAGCAGGCCGCAGTCCTGCAATCAGACTAGTTGTTAACCAAAGAAAGTCAATTCTTTGTAGTATCACTTAGGCTACGCTTTTGGTACATGCCACCATGCAACCTTGTATAGGGTACATTGACGTGACATACATCGCACAATTTTGTGTTGTGAAGTTTAGTCAAAATCGGCATTCACTTTGTAGTGAATGTCACGTCGATGTAATCCCGTTTTGCGGACATACTTCAAACTCTGTGGGAATATGATGGTTATTTCCCCTGTGCTTCCTTTTTGGCAGTGAATGGGAAGGTAGCAAAGAATGTGCTTGGGAAGTGTCCCAGATAACCTAACAAACGATATGGTAACCACGTCCCTAACGATGGGAACTATATTTTTTTTCCCAGATGTGGTTCTGTGCTTTTACCACACTATCATAACACTATTGTATAAAGGAGCTACCTACGAATTATAAAGCGTTGTATCCGGTATCCAGAGATTATCGTACGGTATCATTATTTCAGTGACGTTCGAGAATTCTTCAGGATCCCATCCAAGCAAGTTGTCAACCCATCGCTGAAATCGTTACGCATCTGTAGAGAATACTCACTTGAGTGTGAAAACACAAATACAAAGGAAATAAACAGGTAAACAAAGAGTAATTATAAATTGGCTTCTAATCCTCCAAAACTTCCAAAGCTTTCACCCATATGCTAACAGCTTCGGGAAGTGTGCCACTTCATTCGATATAACTAATTCAGACAACTGTCTTCATCCGATTGGTAAAAAAAACCGTTTCATTTGAAAACTGCCCAAATCTAATTCGCTTCAGAATTTGCTGTCCAATGTTTTATAGCGAAGCACAAAATGAAATTTCACCACTGACCTCAACGATCCAGGCGTTCAGCATGAGAAACTGTTGTGGTTCATTCTGAAATGATATGCGTCTTACTTGAGCTGGAATAAGAATTCATCAATCAAAGAGGTGGCTGAGAACGATGATCAGTGAACTTCCCGACCCGTTCCCGTTCCATCCCTGAAGACCCTTGACGGCTTTTCTGGGTGGGTCTCAGTAGAAGAGTTCTTGAACAAGCAAACTCCAAGTCTGGCCGATTACTTAACTACAGATTCCCGCACATACGCTAGTGCCATCGTAAGGATGGCAGCCATGCTGCTGTTAGTCCGGCCCTATCAATAACCTTCGTAATCTGATGACTATCATCGAATCGCCCGATTTGCTGTGTCCAAAGGAGCATCACGTGGGATCCTTACCGCCGAGTTTCTCTACATTCTAGATGCTCTCTCTTTCAATTATGGGCTTTTGGTACCATCAATTTCAGGAATCGTCCATAAACTCACCACTTGAATAATCTGATAGAGTTCCATGGAGAAAGACACCTTTATTGATTCGTTCTGAAGACGTTTCGGTATGAGACCTTTGTTGTATCGGGACAAAATGAAGTTCGTTATTAAATAATGCTCTGGCACTTCTGTAGAGATCGCTTCTATAAAATATCTGCATTTAAATTCATTCATTCTGAGCGACATGAATATTTGAAAATATTCTCAAGTAAGTTTTTGTAGTGGGTTTTTATAGGTAGTGGTAAGTAAGACAGTGAATACATTTCACAAACGCGCGAGTAGTATCTACCTGACTTGTTCTAAAATCGAAAATATGGAGAACTGTAAAGTTAGTCACTTTTGCACTTGTTCTTATGTCATACTCTCTTGAGATAAGTATAGACGACTGATTTTCCATTGGTCCTAGTATTTCGCAGATCAAAAAGACGGAGGTGGTGCAGTGGTAAAGGGCGCACTAGATCACACGCACGGTTGCGGGTTCGAGTCCCCAATCGTTACCCGCCCAGGTCAATCGAGCCTTCTATTCGGGGTAGGTTGATTGGTACAAGACTTGTCTGGGAGAATAAAAGCACTGACTTGTTCATCGGCTGGCCACCGCAAGTCATTGCATAGGCTACATAGTGTTCGATACACCACTACGATTCTGAATGGAAGTCGGATGCGTGGGCGCATCCCTCAGACGGAACTGATTAACGCCAAGACTTTTAGACAATGTTTCACAGATCTCCTTCACTGGCAGGTGATTCGGAAGATGGGTACCCCCTTCTTCTGCTCTACTGGATCGATTTATACCTTGTGTATCCTCGCCGGTGCATTCATGCATACGTTTTTGAAGAACTTGCGGGTGCAATTGATATCCTGCACATCGGCTCAGCTGAAACCTTGCATTCGAGTGACTGAGAAGTAACCCGAAAAGCGACTTGGGGCAGTTGTTAAATAAGCTCTCTGCCCACTTTGGGATGGTCAGGCCAGCCACCAGCAGTCTACTCAGCCTCCAAGCCAGAGCCCGGCGCACCACTCGTGAACACCCACGTGCCAAAACAGACAATAAATACGCCTGGACCTGGCGAACCTTAGGAGGTTCTACCTGTCTAATTACTTCCTAGGCAGAATGGAAGCGTCGTAAAAAACCAGTAAGACTGTGTTGCTCGATAAGAAGAAAGACTCCAACAATATTGGCAGCTATTGCTATCTGCCTGCTGTCTGTAATCTATAAACTTTTCACACAAGACATTGTCAAGAGGATTGGCAGAATATCAGATGAAGGACAACCATGCGAGCAAGCAGGGTTTCGGAGAGGGTTCAGTACAATCGATCATATCCACACCCTAACAAGGCTCATTGAAGTATCGTGAGAGTACAAAATGCCGCTATGTTTTACGTTTATCGACTTGAAGAAAGCCTTTGACACTGTCGAAACAGAAGCGGTAATTGAAGCCCTGGGCAACCAGGGTGTTCCTACTCAATATATAAGAATGCTTCGTGAGCTCTACGACATTCACGCCCGGGATTTCACCATTCTACAGGGAAGTCATTATCAACGTGAAGAGAGGTGTCCGGCAGGGCGATACCATATCGCCCAAACTTTTCAGTGCCCTCTCGAGAGTATCATGCGTCATTCGGAATGGGAAGACTTGGGAGTGAAGGTCGACGACTGCTTCTTACATTATCTCCGCTTTGCGAACGACATCGTGCTCACAACACCGAAGGCGGGACGAATGCTGACCAGTTCTCACAGCGCTTGTGGAAAGATCGGCTCATGACTGAAGCAACCGAAGATGATCATGAGGAGCGGACATGTTACTTTTACGCTGAAAGGAAATCTTTGAGTGGATGCTATGCCTCGTGTATCTCCATCAAAACGATTCACTGGACGACTCTGGCTCACGAGAGGAATGATTGGACACTTCATTGGCGTCCATTAAGGAAATCGATGACCAGCAGGACGATGCAGGTGGTTTAGTTCCATTTTCATCAGATCTTTTGCCCTTTCGTCTTTTGATCTTTCATTCATGTACTTTTTGTGCATGTAATGAATAATAAATAGATGTTCGTGCTCACAAACAGAAACGTTGCAGCAAAACTTGCAAAAAAGATTCTTCCGGAAGTCCATACTTAGAATGGGCGGAATTGGTTATGCAGATGGAACAACTCGTTCATAACAGTGACCTGAATCGGCCTCCGAAAATACGATTCTATCTGAGAAAGCCTCCAAAGATTCGATGTTATAAGCAGTGCTCCGTCTTAAAATGATCATTCTGGCCAGTAACCTCTACCAGTACAGAAACTAATGGCAAACTTTCAATCCATGCTCTTGATGCATTCGCCCAAATGATTTCTCTCCAAATTGGCGAAGTCCACTACAGTGCGGATGTGGGGCGTTCAAAGGCACAGTTCACGATAAAAATGGCCCATGAGTTAATCCCCTAAGATAAAGCTGTGGCCCCCTAGTACACCACTTGTGCGCTGTCAGGTCGGGAAATGGGCTAGATAGGGCGTCATAAGGGCTCAAAGATTGTCCCGTGTGTATGCACGGACGAGTTTCAACGGCATTTTAGAGGCTTCACCGTTCGCAAGTGAGCCCATGTAGAAAGTTCAAACAACTTGTCATGACCCATAGCAACAGTGAGAGGCAACTCTGGACAGTTTTACTTGATGTAGTACAAAGCCCTTTGGCAAGTGCAACTTCGAATGAGCAACTGACGGTGAAAGAAGGAAATGAAGGGCCGGAGCTGAATAGTATGCTAATGACGGGCAGATTAGAAGAAGAGCAGGAAATTCAGAAGTTACACCCTCCATCGCAGTCACGTTTCGAAAACATGACGAAGAAAGAGCTTTCCCTCACCTCTTTAACTCTGCTCAGCAACTTGCCAGTTGCATAAGGAACTGGGCAAGTAGACATCGGTTTGCTCCGATTGCAGCAGTAGGGTACCAACGAGGGCCCTTCCTACAAGGCCTTTTGGGCATTCTTGACGGCGACATTCAGGGCCAAGCAATTCATTCCCCGGAGAAGATACCCCTCGAAAAAAAAACTGAATATTCTCCTACTACTATGTGTTGATTTTTGTGTTCAAAACGGGGCATCGCTTCGGCGACCACATTTCCGCTTCTAATGCGGCGGAACTAATCCCATGTCAAGTTTGGATGAGTGATTTTTTGTCCAACACCTCATATACACATCCTAATATAAGACTACCGTATAGTTTGTCAAAAAACAAACAAATAAGTAAATAAAGTGAAGGTATGTAGCGAATGCACACCTCGCACACCAAATATTACGGCCTGAATCTGAGACGTGGAACATGGTTCGTGGAAAATCCTATGATAGGACTGATAGGGAGAGTTAGTTGCGGATAGGTGGCAGCACTCTATGCAGTCTCGGTTCAAGCCCACCATTGAGGCCTTTTTATATGAATGTTATTAAAAGATGGCAGAGGTGGTGGCAGTGGCAGGTATAACTCATGTATAGCCTGAGGATCGAACCCCGGACCGATACTCGCTCGAGCCAACGAAGCCTTCCATTCCTTCGGGTCATGTGGTACCAGACTCGTCTGGCAGGATAAAACCACTGCTCAGTACATCGAATACCGCAAATCATTGTATGGATCACATATGCATTCAAAATGCTATAACGATTCCGAACGGGAGTCGAATGTAGGGCGTATCCAGAAAACGAGATTGATTAACGCTGAAAACCTTATTCCCTCAGAATTCAACTTCGAAACAACGTGACTTCCATTACGAGCGTTCCAAAATCGGATTCATAACGCTAGAAAAACTCTACCCATATCTCTCTGGGAAGGGATAGCATACTGGCGAGGAATCTTATTCTGACCAGCTCATCAAGAGATCAAATCTTACCGAGCTTTACGTTTGTGCAGAGAATTCGCCATTCTCCTGGATCTTTTCAACCGAGGAATTTTGTCCTGAATATTTAACAGCAATGTTCCTATGGAACCTTCACAAAACTCCCACCCTTACCTTTCATGAAGGCTGTTGTCCTTCCAGGTGCGTCTCCAATAGGACTACATTAATCATCAAAGCTTCATTTATCAGAATTCTCTATTTTTTCACGGTCACCTACTTGGTGTCGACGTTGTCTGAGAAGATCAAACATCTGGATAGACGGAGATAATCCAAGCTGACCTTATCCTTCCAAGTGCATTTAATTACGTCTTTTGCAGGCACCAGTTTCGTAAATGGGTCCCGGCATTCGAGGGAATCCAATACTCCGACGAAGCTGCAGACAGAAAACAGAACACTCCAGGAATGATTCAAACTCAGAGAAGACGTAGAGTATCTCGTCAAAGTACACTCTCATTCCAAAAAGAAAAAACTTCAATTACAGTGGGTTGAAAGGGAAACCCATTAGAGGTAGACGGCTTCGTGGATGAATTAGATTAGGTTGGAAAGATGAGCCATAGGGTACAGTCATCCTAACCAGAAAACCTAGTTGTTTTTTTCCAGAATACTGTATTAGGGGTTTCTAGAAAAATCTTTTCGACTTCCAGAAAAATTCCTTCTTCAGAAGACTCTAGGAAGAGGTTCTCTTCCCAAATATCTCCTGAGGAAGTTCTTCTTGAGAGAGTGGGAGTGACATTTGAATTCCCAGTCGAATTCTTAGATTCAAAAGCTCAGTTGGGGCCCAAGTTGTTATGATTGCACTAACCCTTTCTCAAGGGTAGTCACTGGGCCGGATGTATCTAACATGCTATGATAAAGGAAGGGAGATTGCAGTCTCGCAGCATTGATCCTTCGTTTCCGGGATGGGTCCCCGCATTCGATTTCCTTCAGAAGAGTAGTGGCGCCCAAAGCAAAGGGGACCCATACAATGACCAACATTGGCTAACCGACATAAAGCTCAGGGTTCTTATCCTCCCAGACGAGTCCAGTACCGAAAAACAGACCCGGTCAGGTTGAAATCTTGATTGACACGGGCGAGTATCGACCCGGGACTCGATCGCTGACGATGTGTGTATGGGAATCTGCGCTGCTTGGCAATACACAACCTCGTCATTCTCCCTAGCTATGGGGAAATTGTAGAATCTAGAAAAATCAAGTGCAATTTGAAATATTGACTTAGTTACAACTACATTTATGCTTGAAACATACCGTACCCTTAATAATTGTTGGTACTAAATCTTTAAAATCATGGCCATCGATCTGCTCTACTTACGTATTTGCCTTAATTCTAGCCCTCCTTCCTCGAAAACTAACCGAGCGCTGGCCGAGAAGCCGAAGACGTCTACAATCTTACTTTCACGAATCATCCAGTAACTGACAGATTTAACTGTGTAATTAGAAACCTGACTGACAGTCAGGCAGCACAGTGCTTCGTTTCGTTTTTCTCACCTGGTGTACCGTTCAAGTGGGCACTACTTCTGATAACGTCCACGAACCCTCTTTCTGAGGGGGATGAGACAAAGATGGACACAGTCCATCACCGGATTCAAATGGAAATTGCAACTCCAGGGGCTTCCGTTTAAAGGAATTGAGGTTTCCGACAGCGCTGTTTTCAACTAGTAGGCCATACAACCATACATCTATCACGTCTACCGCAAGCCTAACTTGCATGACAAGGGAAAAGCCAAAATGTACTGCAGTCCGGCGACTTCGTGCTACAGTAATACTACAGGCAGAAGCCATACAAGTACAAAATGTATGGTAAAGCCAAGGTAACCCGTTTCGTGTTTAGCTCATCAGAAGAACAGTAGCGGACTGGAAAGGTAGGGTGAACCATACGACTTAGGTTACTGTAGCACGAAATCCATGGACTTTGAAAGGACAAATAATCCATAGACTTTGAAAGAAGAAATAATCAGGAGTAAGACCGGGACTAATTAAATAGTACTGAATGTATCAATTCAGAACAGTACAGTGGGATCAAGGTGACTGTGAATACGGGAGGCCTCAGCAGCTTCCTGTTCAAGCTCCAGGAGATTACCCCGTATAGCAGGGTGAGCCATTCAATCCCTAGCTTTAAGCTACCGTAAAAGGTTGCAGGAAAAATTGGCAGAAAAGTAAAGTATTTTGAAAAACTCAAAGTATTGTAAGAGGTAGCTAATAGATTGATGTTTGAAAGATTTCAGCCAAAAAGACCGAAGATACAAACCTGTTACAAGTAGCTGAAGAAGGAATACGAGAAACAGAACAGAATGCAGAATAAAAATCGGTTTTATAGTACCTGAACGACTGAACAGGGTACTGATGAGTAGGATCAGAATCAGGTTTTGCATGATGGTCGTTTGGTGTTTTCGTCGTCTGATTACTGCTGACACAGATGGGTGTTGGTTGGTGAGGCGCTGTTCCGTTGGGGTGAAGGAAATTGTTGCCCTCGGACCGCCTCCTGGTCTGGTTGTCGAAGGGAACCACTGAAAATAACATACTGGAGGAGTTAATGACACCCACATAAGCTTCAGATGAATTGTCCTTTTCCTGCATCCCTGATATTCAGGTTATAGGACAGACCTGTGAGAAGAGAGATGTCGTTGCGATGCCTAAAAATGGCTTTGGATCTGGTTGATTTGAATAGGTTTTGCTTTGTTTACACCGGGTAGACCTGGACGAACTGGCGTGTCTTCCAACCTATAAAAAATTCATTACTTCCATGAAAAACCAGT
Source organism: Haemonchus contortus (assembly GCA_000469685.2). Classification (NCBI taxonomy): domain Eukaryota; kingdom Metazoa; phylum Nematoda; class Chromadorea; order Rhabditida; family Trichostrongylidae; genus Haemonchus; species Haemonchus contortus. The sequence continues at coordinate 7,754,267 of LS997563.1, forward strand.
AAGTAGAGTTGCTCGGAATGGTCTCCAGACTCGATTCATCTTAATGCGATTGCGCTCCGCCAATGAAAAGCGGGCTTATTCAATTTTGAAGCATCCCCAAAGCGATTTGGGCCCATTACACTTGGGTTATCCTCGAATTACGCCCACTATAGGCAATATTCTGCATTTCAGTCAGTCTGAAAGGTAGATCTGTGGACAGACATCGACTAGGAGGTAAAGATACTGGAATAGGCAGCTCTGGGAGTAGGTCGGAGAGGAGCAGTGTGAAAAACCTCCAATTCCGCCTTCCCAAAGCGCCAAATATTCCCAGTCTGTTTAAACCCATAAGTAAAGTAGTAGATTCACTGGGACTTCGGCATTTTCTAGGTATTCCCATTCTCATTTCTCTTGAAAACCCAGGCAGTGAAAATGCCTTCCCAGGCCCTTCTCTGGGAAGAACTTTTGGCGTTTGAGGAACTGATAGGTAAGCGTTGTAACCGCGAAAAACGACCCGAAAAAGACATATGAGTGGCTCAAAGTTTGCCATAGTCGTCCTATCCGTCAAGGAGGTTTTTTGAAGGGCGTGCCTATGGGTGTCCTTCCATTCCAGCTAGCCTACTTATGACACTTCACCTCACGCTATTGCGAATTGGGCTTTTAAATGGCTCAAATCTCTAATCTGTGGTCTGGGGTGTCAAAGCCCATTCAGCTCAACTGGACCATTTATTCTTAAAGCATGGACTATTAGGCTTTCAAGTATACCATATCGAAATGGAGTCAGACGGTTCTCGACGCCCTACTTTTCAAAGCCCCACGTGATTTTCCACCAAAGTTTCTGCGGCCCCACGTGATTTTTTCCCAAAGTTTCTGAAGCCCTACGTGTTTAGCTTTATCCCCAACAGCGCCCTCCTATGTAGCTGTCCAGCCTCCCGGCATTTCATTCGAGGATAATGGCGTCAATCTAAAGCCTTACTCATCTCTCTCGGTTTCCAAACCTTGGCGGGCCCTGTATTTGTCAATAAGAATAAACATCATCTACAGATCCAAGTCATTTTCATTCATGAGCACGGCGTCTTCAAAAGATCCAAGAACTCTGCACAGGGAGAGGATATTGCATTTGCTGCAACGATTCGGACATAATAGAGGCCTACGGTAAGTAATGCCCATTGGAGCAGTGTCTCGTTTGTGTGATTGACAAACCTGGAAAAAAACCTCATAGCGGGTGCCAATCATCGGCGGTCCGAAAAGTTTCAGTCGAATGTTATCCATTTTTAAGGCCAACATAAGTTCATTTATGCATGCAGACGTAAAGTAGTAAAGCAAAGTCATTCACGAAATGGCTTCAGCTAGGGCGAGGACAATCAGAAACAAACATCTGAGAAATCAAAAAATGAGGTTGTCGCTTTGGGTTTTGATTTTCACCCAACTTTTCCCCTCTACTGCCTCTACTGTTGAGGCTGACCGTAATGGTAGCTTCCCTGGAGTTATTCAGCCTGCCTGTACATTGACATGAAGGAGGGAGTAAAGCAACAACCAGTTGCTCTTAGGAGCCCTAAAATTCCCAACAGGGAGCATGTGAGAGTGAAGAAAACTTGTATTCTATGGCCTCGTCATCATAGTGCGATTGTATGTTGGGAAAATATTCCCCAAAACTATTCAGAAGGCATTGGACGAGATAGTGGGACTTACGCGGGGGATGAAGAATGTAGGACATGACATTTGACGGAAAGAAATCGAGAAACCCCAAAAACATCACTCGAAATGAGACTTCAGTCATCAACTAATTCCATGAGATGTACGAGTTACGAAGGGATTAGAGACGCCGAGACAGTGAGCGTATGTGAGAGGGAATAAGACGATCAATGACTGATTATCCAAGACGACACGTCCAAATCACATGAGCGGCTCATGAAGAGAGGTTGCACTACAGTATGAGCGGTCCTTACTATCGTGCATACCACTTTTGAGTAGGCAAGACATTTATCATAAGAAAGACCCCAACTCGATAGGTTTTGGTAGACCTAATCTCATAGAAAGCTTTGCCTGACATTTTTCAGCGAAAAATTTTATGAACATGCCTAAAAGGGCCAAAAAACAATGAAAAGAGCAAATTGGCTTCGCCAATCAAATGAATAAATGAACGAATAAATAAAATCCCCAGCAATCCAAATAGATCGAATAAACCTACCACAAATTTTCAGGCAATATCAAGTTCCAGAGCTAGGATTTTCCATTTGTGAAGATCGCGGTACAATCTGAAAGCAGTACGAAGGCAGTGATGACCGGGGGAAGTTCGTGTGTGGCGCAACGTCACAACACCCTAATGCGAACAATTGGAAGTGAAAAAAGGCAGTGATTGGAAGCAATTTTAATATATAACTTGAAGGAAGCACAGGAGAAAAAATGGGGGAAAACGAAAAGAAAAGAAATAACAGAACGAGAACGTTAAAAATAGAATTTAGCAAGTTGCTGGTATCAGTTGAGAGGTTTCGAAAACCTGTAGAGTGCGAACAGTTGGTCTTCGATGAATTTTGTTTTTTACCAAAAAATTTAGCTGAATAATCGTCATGGTTGTTTGTTTGTATAGTGCAACAGATGAATCCGCTGTTGCTACTAAAGCCATTCCCAGGTTCAATGTCCGTCAAAGCCAAATTCTCAATTCCGGACCAGTTACTCACAGCACCACTCTGACCTGTTGAAGTGAAGATGCCTTACGAAAGCAACGGTGATGTATGCCACAATCGAATTTCACCTCGCCAGGTACCCATTTTTTGGTCGATGGATTTTTCGTTCCAATTCTGGACGTGTTGATCCAAAACTTCGGTTCGTTTGTCCCCATGATGAACAGCTCTATTCAATGGACGATTCGATTGTCTCAGAGAAAGTCGAAATTATCAAAAACGAAAATTAAATTCCTGCAGAAACTCATAATACTGGGGCACTCACTTATTCAATTCAAGAGTGAAAAAGAAACGACCAAAAGTTCATCGAAGCAAAAACCAAAGATGGAGGGGAGCAAGAATTGGACTGAAATAGCATGAGGGATATCACGTATGTTGTACGTATACGGGAGGGAGACAGATCAAAAAACAAAAAAATCAAAAAAAAAAAAAAGAAAAATTAGACGATAGAAAAAGTAATACACAAGGATATGTAAACGAAGCCCCCATATTTTTGCTCTCAGTTATTTGTTTTTGATTGCCCTCGCCTCTGCTGGATCTGAGGTCAGAAGGTGAATCCACTAAGAAATGCGATCCCGCTGTATGAGCATCCCTCTTAATCAGCTCGACTTCGACTACCTTACCACCCTGCTCTGGGATATATGTTGTAAGTCTATGAGGTAAAGAAAAAAGTTAATTATGGATACTTTTCAGCGATATTCGACCGAAAAACAAATGCACGAAATCTGCTGACTCCTTTGTATGCACCCTTCTAAGTTTGCCAGAGATAATTAAAATTGCCTACTACATATGTATGCTTCATCCTTCCGAAATTTCAAATATTATAGAACTAACGTTTCGGTAAGTTGGCCTCCGTGAGCGCCTGAAAGTCGAAGAATCATTTCAGACTGCTTACCGTGTAAGGCAAAATAAACCCAGGACAGTTCTCTAGACTAGGAGACCCCCTTTCAGGGATCCCATAGTTGAAATTGCATTTGCACCGCACCATTTCGCACTATTTTGGGAAAATGATTTTATTCTATAGGTACTCTAAAAAATAAATCTCAAGAAATAGAGAAATGGGGAATGCTTAGGGAATTCGGTCCCATGGATTGCTCAAGTGTTGAGCACGAACTGAGCCACTACATCGCTCTCACTGAAGGCCTATTGAGCATATCGTGGTAATGTAAGTTATGGCCTAAAATTAGGACAGTCCATTGGCTATCATCCCACATTCCAGTCTTTGATTTTATCTTCCCAATCTACCCAAACAAGTGAATACCCCGTTAACTGAAATCATAGGGATGAAAGGCTTTAAGACTGAATCGGATTTGATCCTGTACATAAACCTTCTTGTACCATCCTGAAGGTGTACGCCTCTCGTATATTCCCCACTTTCACTCAGTTTTGGAGTATAGTATAATCTCCACAAACCCAGAGTGACCCAGATTGAGTACTGACTGAATCATTCTTTGTCTTTTAAAGATGAACATCGAGTCTTCTGTTGATTGACGAAACATCTCGTAGCCGCGCTGGGACCTTCGAGACTTCAAGCTCATGACAATAAATACATATTGACAGACAAGATATCATAACTTGCATGGCTTTACGCCAAGTCAAGTAACCCGGATAAACAGCTAGAATTTTTGAGAAAGGCAACTCCGAGGAGAGAACTGACAAGCATTTTCTGCTCCGTTCCGGAAACGGAAACCCTGTAAGCCATTTCGGTTTGGGCCACTGAGGCAAACTTCCGTCAAGCTCGTCACATTTTCCAGGAAACTGCTTACTAATATCCATAAAAACCTAGGCAACAATCGCTTAAGAATTACTAAGCATAAGGGGGTCTGACACATCGCCAGACTTCAATAAGCAATTTCAAACAGGGGGCCCTTCGTATTTCCTATCCTTTGATGTCTGTTCCTCTTATTCGTATCAGGGGAGAGAGCGGAAGAGAGAAATGAAGAGTATCTAAACGCGGAAAAAATTGAATCAAAGCATCTTTTCAAAAAAGGAATCCTCGATGGCAAAATCCAAAAGTTTCAAAAGACAGTGGTAGCTGAGCCACTTGAGAATGTTTCGTAACCTCGCTCGAACCGGTGGTCGCAATGGAGTCTCATGACCATCATCCAAAGGTCAAGCACTCAAGGATAGAACACTAGTCGGGGGCTTTTTTTTGACTTGATGTTTTGTTAACTGCTGTTTAGCTATTTTCAAGTAAAGAGTAGGAAAATGAAATGACTAGGCTGATGGGCACAAACGGACAGTACTGAATACAACGTAAAGGAGAGGAACGGAACTTTCTCGAGAAGACAGGATCGGAGCGCTAGGTGCTCGACATGGAAATGATAAAAGTTGAGCATGAAGACTTGCAAGGACTTCACAGAACAGTCGGGAATACGATAATATGGAAGTCATTTTCATAAAATGGAACAGGTCCATCCGGGAATGTAAAGCAGGTAGAGAAATCTTGAAATTTTCGAAAGTAAAGTACTAACAAGGTGACTGAAAACGAAAGGCTTTGTTGAGAAGTGGTACTCAGTCGATTTTTCTAAAAACTCGTGCAAGTAGTTCGTACCAGTATGGGGCATTCAGAGCTTAGAATATTCTGTAAAGGTCAAACAATCTCCTTACCGGAGTTTCCACTAACTCGTGCGATTGAACAAAAAAAAACACCTATTCATTCCAAGAAAGAGTTTCCAAAGGGGAAGCGACTTATGAACAGTCAAGATGGAATTGGCTTCTTTCTAATGAGAACCTCACCTACGCCCACGTTTGCGTAGGAGGTGTCATTACTGGAAGGCGTAATGGCATCCGTCCGAAGGGAAATACTAGAGGGGAATGGCACACACATCTGAGCGGGCTGTGAAGAATTAATTTTGCAATTAGGTCTGAAGGACGGCCAATATTCCTGTGGGTTCCAAGAATATTAGCGCTATATCATTGAGCCAATGGCGAGAATGAATTAGAGGAAGAAAAAGGCAAATTTATCGGAAATCAAACACGTTACGGATGAATGGTCTACAAGCCTTCAAGCAAGAACTTTTCCCGAGCGCAGTGAGCCAGATAATTTTGAAATGAGTAGGAAATGATGATAGCGGTTGGTCGATGGTTAAATTGGGTGGTTGAATCAATCACGGCCTATTAAATTGAAACCGCTCTCTGGAATCTGAAGCTTCTCGAACAAAGAAAAAAGTAGCCGAATGCTTTAACAACGGTGAGAGGCGGAATGAAAAAGATTTGCTATTTACAGATAGGTTAGAGAAAGCATAAGCAAAGATAAATAATTTTGAGGAGACTTTATATGGTCCACTTTGCCTCATACAATGGCAACTGGGCTTTATATGGTCTTCTCGAACTGAAGCCTGTGATGATCACACTGTCAAAATTGGATATTTGTAAATGAGCCGTTCAATGTAGGTTGGACCATACTGAGGAAGAAGAAATTCAATAAAACGAAGTGAGGAGGGTAAAAAATAGACAAAAAAAGGGAGCAATAGAAAAAGTCTGTAGAAATAATCGAAATCGATCGCTAGGAACTGAGCTTCAGGAAAATCATACAAAACCCAAGTAAATAGATCGGGATGAAAGAGGAATATTCGAAATTGTCGCAGTCCAAGAAAGTGCCAACGCGGGTACCGTTTTTGACGATCAGGATAACATGTAATGCTTCTGCGACGTTAGCAGAATGGTCGTCAAGGGTTGCTTTTGTTCAAGTTTTTTTGTTAAGAAGAAGAAGACAACCACGGAAAAAACTCATTGCGCACATGATGGTAGCAAAAAGTTCTACTCGGGCATGCCGTCCACGGTTGGCAGAAACTTCTGCTGCCATTCTGTAGGCGGTCAGAATCATGGCATCTCACTTTTTCTAAACAAAAAGAAAAATATTGAGAAATCGTCGGAAAAGTCCTGGAAATTCGCCACAGTTTGATGCCACAGTACTTCTATTTCCTCTTACAAAGCGAAACTAGTAATTTTTGTGAAGAATGAGCTCAGTCTCTGACTAAGAAACATTCCGTGTAACGTGTCATTAATCAATCATTGTAAACATCTTCAGAGTTTAGACAAAAACCCACATAAAATAGTTGATTGACAGATGGTTACCAGAACTACGCTGGTACCAGTAGAAGTTGGACATCTGGAAGTGTAAAGCACAGAATGACTTCATACAAGAAGATCCTTCATGTATACCAGAAGAAAAAACATTTTGCTATGATCAAGGAGGGAAGTGAGTCATGGACATGCTTTGAAGAAGGAAGAAAAATTGGCGGTCGTGGATGGGCCACGCATATGGTTTTCGCTGAGAGTAATTAATTACTAATGTATGATTCAAATTTGAAAATGTTGTGAGAGAATTTGGATTCCAGTCTTTACTTCCAACCTCCAGGACAGAATCATAAAAAAAGCAAAACATTTCAGAGCTCTCGCAAAACCCTACTGACCTGAGAAAAATTAATGCAGAACGCTTTCTTCCAGTATCGTTTCTAAAGTTCATTTCTCCAAGTTTTTTTTCCATAACCACATACATGGAAGGAATTACTTTATAGTCAGTTATGTCGTACTATCTGAGAGACGTAAAATACTTAAGCTCGATCGACTCGTTAAGGAGTTTGAGAGTATTTCCATGATTTACAAAGACATAGGAGGCCATCAGCCGTTAGGATAAGCAAATTAGCTCCAGGAAGGCCAGTTCAATACCAGCAAGTATGCATCGGAAGGAAAAAAAGCTTATTTAATTAACGACGAATTTTCAAATAGTTACCACCACCCAATAAGTAGTGGGGAAGTCATAAGAAGGTGGCCTTTTCACCCATGTAAAGCATAGTCCTTTGCGTCATTCAATTCCTTTTTTAGGGCGCTCCCTGCATTCGACTTCTTTTCAGAATCGTAGTAGCGTATTGAATGCGTATGTAGCCTATACTATGACTTGCATTGGCCAGCCGATGCACAAGCCAACACTTTTTATCCTCCCAGACGAGTCTGGTTCTGACCAGCCGACTCAGGAGGGATGGAGGGCTTCGTTGGCTTAGGCGGATATAGAGCCAGGATTCGAACACGTGACCATGTGTGTGGGATAGTACGCCATTGCCACTGCATCACGACTACCCCATCTTTCAAATAGTATAATAGTAAAGAGACAAAAGCAGTATAGTTGTAAGAAAATTGATTGGAAAATGGCAGTTTGTTTGAGCTCGGAATAGATTTCGTCTAAACAAACCCCTATGCTACAGAAGGCTGGATCTAAATAAGGGGTAAATGATCCTTTCTCAAGGGCAATAATTCAAAACGTTATTACCAGCTGTGCTATTTGTTATGTAGGCTATTTCACCGTTAAAATATGTAATATTTTAGTAGTAAATAGTCGTACGACTATCACGAACGATCTGATGCAGGCTTTGGAGGAAGGAAGGTTAAAGAGAGACAGAGAGATATTTGTAATCAAGAAAAAACGGTAAGGGAATCTCGTGGAATCTTTAAGGGGATCGCTCAACGACGGATGGCCCGCTCCCTAGTTGGACCCCATCACTGCAGAAGGAATTGTTACTTTTTGATCGACGAGCAGGTGTTTTTTAGGAATTTTTAAAGTTAGTACGTTTCAACATGTTAGTATATCAAATGAACTTCTTTCATTTCAATTTCCGAACGGGCGAGTTCATGGCTCACTCTCAAGAATAAATATAAATAACCATCAACGATCAGTATGAGAGATGGGTGTTCAATAGGAAAAAACGACTGAGAAAAAACAAAACGGATAGAAAGTTCGATCGGAATTGGAACGTTACATAATGGAAGGGTCGAATGATAAACCGAATGGTAATGATGATTGCAACGAATATGGCCAAGGTGTGGCTAGAAAAAATGTAATGAACGAGATAGGGAAAAAAGGTGTAGCCGGTGAATCAGACATGAGGAATCATCATCAGACAGAGAATGACCGATCGGATCAAACTCGATCGATTGTGCTGATCAGGCTAATTGATCAAATCACAGATATCAGAGTATAAGGCCAGCAGTACCTTGTTTTCGAAAAACTCGTCCTTTAGCTTACAACCATCCGGACGATAACAGTCATAGGAGTTAAATTCAGAACCCCTACTTCATAGCCCTTGCATGAGTCATCTCATGTAATAAATTATATCATGACCTGTGGAAAGAGTAAAATTCTTCAAAACTCAAGGAGGTAAAAGGTTTCAGAGCTTTTTCGGTTAGATTTGGAAGGAAAGGCAGAAAATGCATGGACCATTTACTTTTCATTTATTTTACCACCCACTATGAGCACTAACGACAACATTGGACATCCAGTTTGTGGTGTTCAATTAGCAATTTGAAATGTCTCGATGATCTTTGGACTGGTTCAAAGAGGTTTCCGGGATGCAAAGCCCATTTCCAGAATGATGCTCTAAATTACTCCAGCTGATGAGTTTGGCCCAACGGCGACCGTGGAGGCGGCGATTCGAAGCCCACCCATAAATGAACGAGCAATTTATAGGATGAATCCTAGCAAACAACTGTTGTCAACGGGCAGATCCCATCCATTATTTCCAAAATAAGGTCCTGACTAATGATGAATGATCATGATTATTCGGTGAATGGTAGGATTACAAACGGACAAGTGCAGGTTATAGTAACATTCCCCAGCTTTTTCTTTCTTACAAGAACATCTTTACAACTGACAGAGGCGGTGATTAATTCTTGTAAAATGGTAGGATTCCAGTCGAGCAGTCGTAAAATGAATAGGCTTTCTTTTCCCGAAAATAAATAGTTAGTAATAGGAAGTGATAATAATTCTTTGCGAACGGTCATATTTCACTCGAGCAGCTAAGCTGCCTACCGTTTCCATGGAAGTTTCTTTGGCTGAAGCGGTAAAAAGCGATAATTATGATTTGTAAAACGGTCACATACCACTCGAACAGTTGTAAAATGGAGCTATGTAGGAATTAATGCCCGGATGCAGTCGGACGTTCTCAAGAGGTTCTGTTCCCTACATCATTTGCTATGGGTGTAGCCTTACTACAATAATATTGTAGATAATTGATGAGGAAATCAGCTTGACAACGACTACTCCTCACCGATAATATGTATGGCCCTCATAACCAAATCTAGTAAAAGGCCCAATGAAAATTATGAGAAATTCCGAAATAGGAAAGATCGCTTATACCCTGCCCAGTTCAATGAGTATAAGAAATTCAAATGGATGGACTTCACGAGGAAATACAATTGCTCAATAAAAAGTGTAAAGTCTACGATCTCGCGACCCTTTCACCAACATCTGAATCCTATCGGACCAGATGAAACTGGTGGACATAATGCTTCCGATGCAAACCAAAGCAAGGCGGAAGTTGTTGCTGGCCAAGGTTTGGATACTTAATGTGAGTAAACAAGGTCATCTCTGGCACTCATTCAGAAAAATCGCTCTCCCAAAGAGGTTAGAGAGGGAGCCCTCAGCTACTCGAACTTCTTTTCGCAAGTAACTTCTACCTTCCCCTGAGCATTCGGTGAACCTCTTCGCTCGTTTTGAAGTTGTTCTCTCTATACAATACTTATATATCTAATTATTTACCCAAACGATTACAATACTTCAACAAAGGACAAAAACTTGGGGCGTTAGTCATCCCGTTTGAAGTATGCCCCACGCATTCGACTTCTATTCATAATCGTAGTGGCGGCTTTAATACGTATGTGGCTTATACAATGAATTGCGGTGGCCAGCTGATGTACGATTCAGTGCTTTTATCTTCCCAGACTAGTCAGGTACCGATTAACCGGCCCCGGAGGAACGAAGGACTCGGATGGCCCGATAAATCCCGGACTCGTACCCGTGACCATGTGTGTGAGATAGTGCACCCCTTGTCACTGCACCACGTCTACTCCATCTTCCGAATAAAAAATAATAATAAAGAGAAAAGTGCACTATAGATGTAAAAGAATGTACTGAAGTATGGAGCACTATAAAACACTCATCTGAGTTTAGGACAGATTTCGCTTAACCTTACCCCTCTGCTCTAAAGCGCTGGTTCCAAATAAATGGTATAACGTCCCCTCCCGAGAACAATGATTCAAAGCTTCGTTACCAGCTGTACATACATTCGTATACATATGTATCTCATGATGAAGATCTCATGTGTCGTAGAATATGAACCAAGGCAAACCTTTCACAAAACCAGATATGAATCATCCTCAAACAACGATTTAACGGGGAATGATTGAAAATTTACGAAAAAAAAAATATCAGGGAACTCTACAGAATCGAACGTTCCACCTGTCTGTCTGCTCGGATTATTATATTCGAACTTCTAGATTCTACGTATTTGCATTTTCTTATATTGATTTTATATATACACTTATATTAAAGTTGTTATTTTCGATTGCGAAAAAAACTCATCCCGATTAGGCAGAATTTTCAAAGCTTTCGATTTGAAAGTCTGATAAAAAACTTCCTAGATCTTCCGGAAAATGACGGGAAGAAGTAAAAAAGGATAAAATACTCTAAGAATAGCGTTTATCGAAGGGTAACAAAACAAACTATGCAGGGGTGCCCAAAAAAAAAGAGACACTATGCATGGGGCCTCATCCAGGGCGGAATACGTCGCACCGATCGAAGCAGCAGAAGAATGTGCTTGAGTAAATTGTTCTAAGAATGTTGCTTGATGAAAGGAAGCAGGAACTCGTGTGGTTCCTCTATCGGCATCAAAATATGAAGCCGTCTCCCATTGCGGACGCGCTCAAGACGACTTCAGGGATATCGGTCGGCAACAAGCAGATACGCAACTTTCTCAGTCGAGTTGCTCACGGACAGATTCCTGGGCATCGTCGCTTAGGATCTGGAAGACCGCTGACTTTCTGAGGCCCCGACAACTCCGCAATGGCCTGCGATGTCGTGGGAGACGAGCCTCGCCGACCTCAGACGACGCATCAAATTTGCGTGGCAAAAACCTTTGATTTCGTCCGTGCGGAAGGCCATTGAAGAATTCCGTGATCGAGTACAATGTGTTGTTGATTTTGCGGGTGGTAATATTCAGTCAGACTTTAATAAAGTTTGATTACATTGGTGGTACAAGCCGAGCAGTGAAGTGTCTCTTTTTTTTTGGGCACCCCTGTAAATAAACGTAACACAAAACATCTCTCATTTCTTAATGGGCACAAGCGAACCTTGGAGGCGAATAGGTAAAAAAAATATGTATATATATATATATATATATATTCAAAAAATTAAGGACTGTGGAGATACCAAAAGGATCGCGAAGGACTACAGACTTCCTCGGTCCTGCCTATCTTGAGGCAGTCCCCCGGACAATCTGATTTTGAAACAAATCCAGCCACGAAATTGGCTGTTATGGGTCAGAAAGCGGGTTGATAGCAATCCTAAAGTGCATCCAAACAACGACGCTAGGACGAAGAAGGGATATGGCGATCTTCCCGTTAGGGACGTAGTACGCTCATCGTGAGATATAAAAAAGGGATGTTACAGGTTCCGCAACTAAAAACGGATTTCGCAAAGGGCGTGACTCTTTTCCGACCAGAAGCTCAACCCCAGGACCTTTCACCAAAACCCTTGAAAGCAGGGCCAGTTTGCACGAGCCGTCCGGAGCTTCTAGCGGATCCATTTTGAAAGTCCCTTACTTAATTGTTGTCAGAAGCAAAGGAGAAATCAGAGGAAGAAACGATAAGGCATTTTTCGAATGAAATCATGGATCTATGGACAACTATTTTAGATTTTATAAGTCAACATTCGTCAGCATTCGTGAAAACCAAGTGATAAATAGAGGTGGGGGCGAATCGACAAAGCTAGACCGATGATCACTTACTCTCGTCTACGGCATTCATCTATCTTAGAAGAACGACGCCGGGTGGGTGATCAGAGATCTTGTCACTGCTATGTGAGAATCGAAAATCACCGCTGACCAGACAGCTGCTCGGTCTTATCGGAGCCGTTTAGGCCAATTTGACATTACTTTGAACGTCTCTGGAAAAATGTTGCCTATTGATCGATTCTGAAGGTGAGCACAGGAAAAGGTTCTTCTGGGATTACCCGGGTGTTCTTGGAGCCGGTCTTATTCCTCCTCTTCTCCCTAGCACTAATACCCCGTCGTCGCAAGATCTGCAATTCTTGCCAACCGTCTCCAATTCCTTCTGCGACATCTTCTGGCGCTACTTTAACCTCAGCGGGACCCTCTTGGTCAGATCTAGCCACCTCTTCTTTAGGGCTTGTCGTGGTTGCTTGCCTTAAGCCTTTCTTTAGCACCAGTTTGCCACCAACATAGTACCCTTACAACTAACGAACCTGGTTAGAGTGGGACTGATCCGCGGATTGTCGTATGGTAGCGGTGCATCCTCCCGATACTCTATCCTCACAAATCTGTATACTACAGAACGGACAGGAACACTAGACCACGGAAAGCAGTCCAATTAATCCTCAACCTACTTGAGAACATGACTGATGACAAAAATCTTCTCTGTTGCGAGCGGTATACTCAATGGTAATATGAGGCTGTCAGTCATTTGTTTTTGATAGTAGTCCTTGGAAAGTTGTTCTTAAGTAGACAGGCTCGCAGCCATCACTTTTGCAGCATATTACTTTCAGCGGTGGAAGATGAGCATTTGTCTCAGAAAAAGGTAGACAATAGTGAATGAGCTCACGTTTCTCGGAAAGAATCCAGGAGAAGCTCGATAACCGAGCAGGACGTGACGAGTATCCTGCAGAAAACACCAAGTACCTCCAGGTCGGGAAACGATAAGAAAAGCCAAAAGGAATCAGTCAGATGTAGATATCAGAGTGCAGAAAAGAAGTAGACACGAGGGGAATTGCTAGACAACAAAGCTGCTGCGATTCTGAGAAAGAACTAAAGTGCATGGCTTCACCCCAACCAAAAAATTAAGCGATTCTATGATGCCCAGAACACCAGACAGACGTAGAAAGCTACAGTGGAGAATATGTTTTACTAGTTTCATAAAAAAAAACTCCTACAGAAAGATAAAGGAATTCCGATAAATTCGGAACTACCGAATGTTGGGAATTAGATCGACATCACTTTCGAATCTGTCACGCTTACGGGCGAAGTTAAGAGAGGGAAATAAGAAAAAGATGCTAAATGTTTCTTAACCCTCTCAAGTCTCAAATCCGCCATATCTATGTGGATCTAGGATCCAGCTCTTGATCAGTTCTCTTTCAGACTCGTTATTTCTGTATGAGCTAGGGATCCAGAGCCATTTGAGGACTCCATTGAATAACTGGTATCGATCTTGATCGGAGGAGCGAACGCCCTATAACTTGTCCATCAGAGAGCTTTGTACCTGTATACAGGCCATTTCTCAAAATTTGAGGAGATGATTGACTTTCAAAACCTTTGTCCTCAGCCACCACCATCTTCACCTTGATTAACTTTTTCTCAGCCTATTTGTTCTTATACTTATTCTGAAGTTTCCAATCATTTCGAAAGCATATTTGGCTCTAGCTATAAAGAGTCCAGACAGATACAAGTAAAAAAATCCGGTGAGGTGGGTTGAATACGGACTGCTGAAAACGTCCTTGGCAGATTCAGCCGATAAAACATTCAGAGGGTACTTCATAATAAACAGTAGAAAGTAGATTGCAAAGGCCTGGAACAATGGTGAATATATGCGACTCATTTCGGTGATTGCACTCGCGTGATGACATTAAGCTTTGATTCTTCAGTTCTCATATTACTGCGGCTATCAGTGTAACATATGTAGATACGAGGCTCGAAAAGATCAGCTGCCAAAGACAAATCGCCGTCATCGAAGGAATAATTTCCGGACTGAGGTGTTGCGATCAAGTGAGCTCAATCTGTCGAAGACTACATGAGCTGTCAAAGACAAATCGCCGTCATCGAAGGAAGGAGCTCGAAGGTGAGCTGTTGCAATCAAATGCGCTCAGCCTGTCGAGGACAACAACACCCCCTCACACCGATGAGGCATCCAGTGGGTCGTAGATGAATCTGTATAGACCCACAGCGTTTTTCTTACAAAGTCGTAAAGAAGGAGTTCACATTCCTCCGATGGCTCCAGTTAACCACCTGCTCTTAGTAGGTAACCAGCTTGTAGGGAGTGAACGCCAAGTGCAACCAGGCTCGGAGAGGGCTAGGAAATTGAACAAGAATTAGTCAGTTGTAAATAATAGAACGGACAGACCTAGGAGGGAGTTGCCCCACTGTGGAACACACCCATGAAACGACTGTTCGCTTAAGCTTCGAAATTTGTCACCGCCAATTTGTCAGTTGGTTAGGACATTAAACATCGGTAGCAACTAGATTGAAATATCCCACACTGACACAGATATGAGTACCGGAAGGATGTGAGTGCAATAGCGATTCTCAGAAAAAACTTACTTTGATGAACTCGATCATGATACTTGATCTTCTTCTTCTCCTTTAGCGTTTGTCCCACCTATGAAGGGATCCGCTTATCTGATGTTTCGACGCCACTTTCTTTGGCTGAATGCTTCGTTATGTTGAAGGCCAACTTATTTCAAGTCTTCATGCAAGGTGTCAAGAAAGTACTGCTATGGTCCCTGGGGGCTACTCCGAAACGCTCCCTCTGAGCGGTTTCAGAGGTTAAAGCCAGTCGCAGTTCCCGGCCACGCGTAGGACATGACTGTACCAATGAGGACGAGCTTCGCGCACTTCATCAGCAGTGGGGGCTACTCCGAAACACTACTTTACTGCATCGTTGCGAGTATGGCCGTTCCAGCCGTCTGTCGCAGCATTTTCGTTCCCATGACCCGAGGGATGCTTCAACTTGTCTCTTTACAGACCAGCACCAGGGCACCGTAAATCGCGATTAATCGTATGGCGGTCTCGAAAATCTTTCATCCGAAGAGCTCTGTTATTTTCTCTGGCAAACGTCATTCATTGAGCACCTTCCAGACCAGGCCGACTCACACGTGAGCTAACTTCAGAAACCAGACTTCCGTCAGATTCCCGATTCGAGCTATTTGAAGAGAGATGTACGCGGAAGCTCAGTGCCATCAATCCTGATGAAGCCCTACTCATCAGACTCCGAGATTATGTACCCAGCCTTTGTGCCATCAACCGCAGTCCGAACAGCACCAGCCAGTCGGACCAAGCTTGTACCTGCTGCTCAAGTACCGACTTTTCTTTGTAAGCAGGCATTTCGTTGTCGGCATAAATAAGTGTTCACGGGACTATATTTTGAAGATCTTGTGATGGTGTTTCCCGCGCCACCACGGGGTGCCACCGGGAACTGCTTGCTCATACGGGCTAACCTGAACGTGGACTTTCGAATGCAGGTGACAGGCCGACCTACAAACATCCTTGTGACATCAGAATGGTTCTGACGTCTATTGTTTCACAACCATGACGCTTGATGGAGATAAAAATAGTGTTAGTAAAAGTGCGGCTATGAGCAACATCAAGAACTTGTCAGATGATACGCTTCATTTCGGAGTTAACATTGAGCACGGAATAGATGATCGGTGAGGGCTGATCGCTTGGACATATGCATATGTGTCCCTCATCCCGTGAGCACACAGCACTACACCTATTCCTTTTCTATGGGTACTACAACCGTACTGCCGATCGGTGGATTATTCATGGGACGCCTCCTTGACAGGCAAAAGGCTAATACGTGGATTACTGTATCGAAAACCATCTAGCAAAAGTAGGTTGCACCGTAGGCTCCTTTCTGGAGGGCGTGTGAAAATACGGGGGGACATCCGTTAGACGCGTTTGTGGTAACTAGGTCTCCCCGCCCATTTCGCGCGCGGCGCAGCCTATTGCAGCCTCTATTGAAAGTCGGTAAAGCGAATGACTGGCACTAGCCCGTGTTATGCTCTCTTTAAACAGGCTCTGAACCAAGCGCAAATCATATGCCCCATTGACAACTGCGACGTCCGTCAATAGTCCTAGTTCGCGGACGCGCGCAACGAATTGCACACAAAAATAAGACGTATAAAATAATTTGGACGAGTTTCCCGCCAATGATACGTGCATACGTGTAAAGCATGTGGTAATGATGAGAAACTCATACAGATTTTACAATAAGCACTTACGCAACAGCGAAAGAAAACTCGTAAAATTTCTTAACCGTCATCGCATCTTTCTTTCTAGAAACAACGCCAACACCTGTCTTTCGTTGATTTCGCTGTGAAATCAGCTGTTTACAGTAATGACTATTCAGAATTTCTTTACACAATATTATTAGCATATACGTGTGAAAACAACACATCAAAGAACGAGTTTTGATTTTTACATTTCAATAAAGAAAACACGACAACAAATTGCTAAAAATACCAGTACAACGCACTTTTTGTGCCATGGGCCGCTCAAAGGAGTTTCCAAATCTGGGAGGATTTTACCAAACTTGTATGCTTACTCTGCACTCCGAGAGAGAGCTTACTGTGAGATGGGAGCTACAGACGAATTCAGGACTTGTTAGACAACATTATACCAATCCAAAAGACAAGGAAAAATCTTGAGAAAAGGGAGTAGTATAGCTTACTCCCCTTTAAGGGTTCCCCATAAATACCTTAACTTTTTGAGGACCCGAATCGATTTTTACGTTTGAGAAGAAGGCTCTCAGGGGCACCACAACACGCTTCAACAGCTTGTTCAATCGTTATAGCCAGTAAGGCACAAAAGTAGATAACTAGTAAGAAACCAAGAGAATGAAAATGATTCAGCAGTCAGAAAAGGGTAATTAGAAAAGGAAAAAAAGAGGGAACACGATGTCGTCGAGGGACCGCCGCGAAAGGCTATACGGGCGGTCTCACACAGGATTATCGGTAGATCAAGTAGAGCAATAAAGACAATTTTAGAACCAATCAAAAATCATTACATACATAAAAATACGATAAAAAAGAATCTTAAAAAATTATACAATACTTTGCTGACTAGAAGACGATTCACTTATGTAACCCGATACAAAGAACACATCAAACGATTCGGATTGAATCGAAATTGCTATGGAAACACGCTTTTACAGTAATAACCTACTAGAAAAGCACAGAAATGTATGAAAAATTAGTGTTTATATCAAATTTACTCAGCGAAGGCAACGGTCATGTAAAATTGCGTTACGCAGCAGGTGGGCGTGGTTTGTGTGGGTGCCCAGAAAGATCCACACAATGTTGCATGGTCCCCGCCCACCATATGGTAGTGTGTCCATTACCATTATTATAATAGGTACTTAAGACGGATAGATTTATTGAGCATTAATAAAAGAGTGGGGCAACAGATACACTCATGAGAGTTATTATTACAAAGGGTTCAGGCGATGGCAATGAGATCGTCTTACTTATTGAACTCTTTTATGTCACAGGGCCGACATCTTGGTAAGAGAGGCACCGGAACGACATGTGTACTGTGCTAAGCCTACCCGCTTACAGAGCATTTCTAAGCGATCTTGCCGCTCGGCTGGTCTTAGCCAGTGGTACTAGCTAGTTGTCCTGTCGTGGGGTTCGCCTGTAGCGCAAGGTCTCCGCTCGGACGAGTTGATGGAGGTTGGATGTTTTTGGAACTGTTTTGAGACGTTATACGGGGAAAATCAGATGGACTTTACTTCGCCCATCATTCTCCACCCTTCTTTTAGTGCTCTATTGCTCTTTCATGCTATTAAAATCAACACTGGGAATGAGCGTGGAGATGGTGCTAGCTTCCGTTTCCATTTCCTCCTTCACAATAAAAAAGGGCATTGTTTCACGTCATAAATTTTGAAGACATCGACGTTATCTGCATGCCTCCAAGGGGGAGTAAGCCTGAGCTACCAGAAAATGAGAGCATAACAATCTTCGAGGATCAATTTGGTGTTATGTGACGAGGCAGCCAAAGTCAAATCGTTTTTAGAAGAATGCCTCATCTGGATGGTCGTAGCTGAACTGAGCCATTTTACCAACCACCACTAGACCCATAGTGATCAACACCACAGCTGAGATGAACAGCAACAGCAGAAACCTTAAATAGAACGCCGTCAAACACTTGAAAACCATTTCACTTAAGATCTGTAAATGAAAAAGAAACTGAATTGGTTAAGAAAAAAGTAAGAGAAGGATTGGAAGTAACAGAAAATAATTTCCTTTGTAACAGCGGAAAAAAGTCGGCTTAAGTGGCAACAGATGTCACTACCTCTCGGGTGAATCATAGTTATGCCCACGCTTATGGCGTTCCAACCTTACTCCATCCCCTCCCATACCTCTTCCACTTCACCGCGTGCCACCCATGGGCCACCGAATTGACATCGAAAAACTGTAAAATGTTATGGGCCCTTATCCCTTTCGATAGGGGTCGAGTCTGCTTGGTGTCTTCGATCGTTTTAAACGAAAGCAGAAGACGTGGCGCGACCCAGAACGACTCATTTTACTTCTCATAAAACACTTAACTCCAATGCGGCGATTGTGAGCAAGGAGATTATTGACTTTTTAAATGCCTTCTAAAATGTAGGGTCCTAAATATGTTTTTCTCTAAACTACCATGGTCACTCTTCCCCATAAAAGTTCCAGGTATTGATGGATGAAATAAGGCAAAAAAGGATCTTGGAAATGGGTAGGATAGTGTTGGGACTATGTTTTCATAATAGTGAGACACTAGATAAATATCAGACCTGTCAAGGACTGTGGCAAGGAACTCCCATTCCAATGAGCATTGCCGTTTCCTTCGCATAGCATCTACTTCTTTAGAGTATGCGGCTGATGTACGACGTAATTGCACGTTGTTTCCTGCAAAGAGAGAAGAGATTAATAGTAGTTCAGGGAATATAACTTGATCGATTTACAAGCTAGACATGCATTATAATCCATCCAATACAAAGCAGAAGGTGCAGACGTAACCGTAATGGACCGTTTCGGTATCATACGTTCCTCTTTAGCATAGGGCCACCAGTCCACCCCTCGATTGCGCATCATATCGAGCTTATTCTCAGAAAACCCCTCTTCAACTTCATCAAAATCAAGACTAACCTGCTAACGCACTCATCGTACCCTCCCATAATGTGAGCTTTTGTGATTGTGCCGTTGACGGAGTTCGTGAGATTCGTGATATCGCCGGCGATGGCGGCACGGAGACGTCGATCATTTGAATTGAGCTGAATCGATCCAGCCCTTGTCGAGGGATCCGTAGCGTTGAATTCCTGAAGTTACAGGAATAATTTGATTCTAGATTGCACTATTTCATGGGCACCAGCACCTTTATAACAAAAATCAGGCTAAAGTTGAGATAGTGGCCGGAAGTATAGCTTATATGTACTCAGGTCACCTACATATAAAAATAAATTATGCCAGTCTGCCGAAGTTCCTAATTAAACAGACGCTTCATAACTGTACTTGGCCTACTACATAATCTCAAAATCCGCTCCAACTATTCTTAACAACCAATGCGAATGCCTGTGCACTTGAGAACCAAAATGG
Source organism: Haemonchus contortus (assembly GCA_000469685.2). Classification (NCBI taxonomy): domain Eukaryota; kingdom Metazoa; phylum Nematoda; class Chromadorea; order Rhabditida; family Trichostrongylidae; genus Haemonchus; species Haemonchus contortus. The sequence goes on from LS997563.1 coordinate 7,774,280, forward strand.
GCGTTCTTCCTAGAAGAAAATGCTATGGATGTGCGTGGTATATTTTGCAAAATTCCTGCACCCAATTTTTGGGTTACCTTAATTTTGAAATGATGGAATATGAAGCGCCTTAGAGAAGTAAATTCTTGAAACTGCGCCAGATATACCATCTCCGGTAGGATTTCAGGGAATCACAAATGCGCATTCGATAATGCAACCCTACTTGCCGATGGACGTGTGATCACATCTCCGTGACATACAATCGCAAAAACAAATGCTCATATGCGCTTGTTCCTTCGGATTCGTCCCTCGTTATCATTAAAGTCTTCCCAAGAGTCAGTAGTATATCAAACATTCTGAACAGTTGCCATGTACGGCTTTGCATGAGCCTCTGTGTGAAAGATTTAGGGCAGGTGGGTAAAACTCTTCGCGACTTCTGGTAATATTACACATACCATGTTAGGGTTACCTTATGAGGGAACGACAATCACCATCAGCTCTAAACAAAAGTTACTCGTCCACTAGACAGAGGCAACTGCTTTAATCATTAAACTCTATGCTCAATTCAATGCTGCTAAATGCTTTCAATTCAGGACAGCTTATCATCTCGAACAACTGACAGTCTCGCACTTGCTAACAAGGCGTTGAAATCATCAATTTCTGAAGATCGCAAAAACTGGTACGTTCCACCTACCGCTCCAATGGAGGAGGAGATATCGGTGTCTGCTCTTTGTATATAGATTCAGTTTTTCGAAGACCAGGAGAAGATGATCGCCGTCGTCGTCGCCATGCATTCAGTGGATCATCCTGAAATTAGTCGAACATCAAGGAAAGAACTGGAACTGTTTCTGGACAGTGTTCACAGTAAGGTTATGTACTCCGGATTAATGGAAAAAAAAATCCAAATAGTAAACAATCAAGGTACTTAGTAAACTGAAAAATCAAGCTACACAAAGAAAACAATTTAAGCTCTATAAAGGTTGGCAAATGGGCGGAGTCTAAAGAGAGGGCGTGGTATGGAAGGTAGTGAAGGAGAAGGGGCAATGAGATTGTTGTTGTTTGAACCTTTAATTCGTTTGCCAAATACGGGCAACATTTTTCATTGATTTTTTTTCTGGTTTGATGCTTTTACGAAAAAAACTTTGTTAAACCTACATCAAGTTCGGACCACAAGTTCTCCAACGCAGGTGGTACACTGACGTATATGAACGATGGAATGACAACAAAGAAATAGTATCGGATATAAAGTGGTGGATTTCGCCCGTATTGCCTTCGACCTAAAAAAGTGGCAGAAATCGGAAATCTACTGAAAGTAACCAATTTGGTAGTCATACTTTGAACAGAGAGCACGACGCTGGTAAGGAATGTTCCAATACTGACGATAATTATGATAGACAGGTAGAACCATGCTGAAAAAGACGGTTAGTTAACGCCAGAACTGTTGAAGGAAGCAATTTTTGAAAAGAAGTGGAGAAGATAATGTGTATGAATTGGAATAGTCTATGATTGGTTGACGTAAACAGCCAACCAATCACATCTCTGCTCCAAAAAAAGACTACTCAAAAATACCTATGAGCGGAACGAATTCACTGGTTGTCGGCATTTGATCGGAAACCATGAGCATAAGAATGGACATGGCCAGCAGCGTCGTAATACCTGAAGAAAGGAACACAGATAATAGGTATCTGGAGTTGTTCATTCCAAAAAAGATGATTTCTGAAAAATGCTGATATAAGCTGCGTTCATGTTTCACATGACCTACACTGACTGTTTTTGATGGAGTCAGGCACGATAGTGCGTGAGTTCCCTTTGAGGTTGAATGTGGGTCATCGCTCCCGGCGACCAGGACAGAAACATCTGACCGTCTTCTTCAAACAAAATTCACTCATTCTACTACTTTTTTTTTCAGATTCCCTGCGATCAAACCGAGTTCTACTTGAGTTATCTATCACAGAACAAAACACAGCAGGCCAGATTCTCATTTGCTTCGATCCAATACAAAAATCAGAGAAATTGCTCACCCAGATTAATCTTTTCGGTACGATCATCGTCTGTCGAAGCCGGTGTGAAGAATCCGGTAATGGAGACGATAGTGATGATCGACGTTGGAATTATCAGATTAACTATGTAATAGAGCGGCTTTCGTTGAATCACCAATGATGCTTGTAAAATGGCCCATGGTTCTGCACAGCAAGCGTATTTGTACTGTAACAACAAACATAAAAAGGAAGTTCAATGAAAAATTAAGAAAATAGAGAAACTCGTAGAAACACGTTCCATGCTGAGCTTATCTATGCCCGAACAGGAACCGTACCAAGTCAGGTTCAATGTCGAAAGACCAATTCCCACCTCATGTCGGAAGATCTTAAACGATTTCACATCCCATTCTTCGTTCGGTATGAACGATGCCAGATTTACTTCGGGATCCGCATAATAGTCCAATGCCGACATTGAATTCGTCCAACTGGATATTGTCAACGTACAATTCTGACGATCGTACGGGAAGAATCTGAACTCAAGGAGTATTCTCAAAACCATGGGCAGAGTTGGCAGCAGTTTTATTCTGCTACAATCAACTAACGCATTGAGGTAAGTTGCAGACCTCAGTGTAACCGCTCTATCCTCTTAGAGATGGGCGCTTTAATGCTCAACCTATGTGGGAAAAGAGAGTGTTCAGTCAATCGAGCAGGGAACAAGGTTGAGGGATTTAACAACGTTTTGTACAAGATTTTCTTGCTACATTATTGCACGTCATTTTCTGACTCTTCCGCTCCAACTCGACAGAAAAGAACGAGAATGGGAACGTTGTATAAAAGCATTTACGCTGCTCTCAACAGCTCTCTCAGATATTATGAAGCATATACTCCACCCGTGAAACAAAATGTTCTCTTTGACCATTCACATTCTCTTCCCATAACGATCATAAGATTAACTGCAAGGAATCAGCAAAATTAGCATTTCCCGACCTGATGTTTAGTCGACAAGTGATTGTGTATATAGCTGGATAGAGAAATGACATTTGTGAACCGTTTTCTCCTTTCCAATGTAACGATTCGACCTGGATGTTCATATACCGTTCGGTCTCATCACGACTCATCTTCACACTAAAAACAAAGGGATAAGTTTTTGGACAACTGGTTTACCTTTTGGCCAATTTGCTACCTTGCATAGTTATTTTTTTAGCTCAACTATCTTATGAATCAACTTGTTGCTCAAAGAGACTTTGAAAAAAAAACACGTAGGAAAAGAGGAATTTAAGCTACAGTTGTCGATAGAAACGGTTTCAGAGATTCATCCTTCAGATGAGCGTGTGGCCCTCAAGGATAGCACACAGAACATTGTTGGATCAAAAAACGACTCCGACAGGTCGGTGTAAGGGTTCCAAACCTGGCTTGGCCGATGTAGACAACCAGAAGTGGTTGTGTCGTGGCGACCTTGTTAAGATTGCACCACTCACAATGAAGCTTCAGGACGCCGACGAATAGTATGCTTATGTGGGAGGTATCCAGACGGTTACAGACCAGTTATCTCGTACGACCCCTTCCATAATATTTTTTTGAAATCCGCCAAATTTTGCGCTTTCTTCGCCATTGTTGCACTATACTGCACCAGAACTTCCGTTTCACTTAAGCTTGATACTAAGAATTATCATGAACTGTGCCTTTTATTTTCAAATGGTTTCAAGATCTCCTCATCGCTCTCTCCAAACGAAGACATTTTCGTATCAGGAAGTTGAGGAATACCTGCCCAAAACGAGAAAAACTTTTTGCATAATATTGAAAAAGCTGTGCTATAAACCCATTGAAGACATTTCATGAGAATGACGGAGTACACGAGTAAGCCATACCTGTTATAAAGGTATGTGTCGGGTATCCATAGATGTCTGAATGGAATGATCGTCGAATTGATCATACCGTATTCCCTTGGATCCCATGATAAATACTCATCTTTCCATTTTTGTATCATCCACACGTTCAACTTGATATTCTGGGCCGGTTCATCCTAAAAAAATAACATCCACAGTTGATATCGAGAAGAAATTTTTAAACAAATGCCAACAATAAATGTAGCAATGCCGGAAGGCGCCATTTCCATTACTGGCACTGTGGGCTGGATTCCGACAGCTTGACCGGACTTGGCATTGGCATTGATCTCTGGTCAGTTACTTCAGTTACATTGTGATAACCTCTAATGAAACTGGAGGGACGCTTTGTTAAACATTAGCTATGCCGAAGGGGTCCTTAGCCGTCAAACGCCTTCACATCACTGAATGATTATCAAAAGCGTGACGCATACCGAGGCATGACTTGTTCCTTATTAGAATCATTTGTTAAAAAAATAAGTGAAATGGTTGATGTGTTAAATTTAAATTGTTATAAAACTGAATTTATTATTGTCAATATAATAAAGTGTTTATATAACAATAAAAACATTTGTTACAAATACAATATGGACAGTGACATTGCACGAATAAAAAAGTTCGTAGAAGGTATAGTTAGGGACACTTAATGGGAAATTGATGGGTATTATCATTCATACTGATTGCTAATATTTACGTTACTACGAAGCGTTTCACATAATCATATATTCATATATACAACACATATATATACATACATACATACATACATACATACATACATACATACATACATACATACATACATACATACATACATACATACATACATACATACCATACATACATACATACATACATACATACATATACATACATACATACATACATACATACATACATACATACATACATACATACATACATACATACATACATACATACATACATACATACATAACATACATACATACATACATACATACATACATACATACATACATACATACATACATACATACATACATACATACATACATACATACATACATACATACATACATACATACATACATACATACATACATACATACATACATACATACATACATACATACATACATACATACATACATACATACATACATACATACATACATACATACATACATACATACATACATACATACATACATACATACATACATACATACATACATACATACATACATACATACATACATACATACATACATACATACATACATACATACATACATACATACATACATACATACATACATACATACATACATACATACATACATACATACATACATACATACATACATACATACATACATACATACATACATACATACATACATACATACATACATACATACATACATACATACATACATACATACATACATACATACATACATACATACATACATACATACATACATACATACATACATACATACATACATACATACATACATACATACATACATACATACATACATACATACATACATACATACATACATACATACATACATACATACATACATACATACATACATACATACATACATACATACATACATACATACATACATACATACATACATACATACATACATACATACATACATACATACATACATACATACATACATACATACATACATACATACATACATACATACATACATACATACATACATACATACATACATACATACATACATACATACATACATACATACATACATACATACATACATACATACATACATACATACATACATACATACATACATACATACATACATACATACATACATACATACATACATACATACATACATACATACATACATACATACATACATACATACATACATACATACATACATACATACATACATACATACATACATACATACATACATACATACATACATACATACATACATACATACATACATACATACATACATACATACATACATACATACATACATACATACATACATACATACATACATACATACATACATACATACATACATACATACATACATACATACATACATACATACATACATACATACATACATACATACATACATACATACATACATACATACATACATACATACATACATACATACATACATACATACATACATACATACATACATACATACATACATACATACATACATACATACATACATACATACATACATACATACATACATACATACATACATACATACATACATACATACATACATACATACATACATACATACATACATACATACATACATACATACATACATACATACATACATACATACATACATACATACATACATACATACATACATACATACATACATACATACATACATACATACATACATACATACATACATACATACATACATACATACATACATACATACATACATACATACATACATACATACATACATACATACATACATACATACATACATACATACATACATACATACATACATACATACATACATACATACATACATACATACATACATACATACATACATACATACATACATACATACATACATACATACATACATACATACATACATACATACATACATACATACATACATACATACATACATACATACATACATACATACATACATACATACATACATACATACATACATACATACATACATACATACATACATACATACATACATACATACATACATACATACATACATACATACATACATACA
>LS997563.1:7785936-7914875 GCA_000469685.2 Haemonchus contortus
AGGCGAAGTTTCGTCGAAACTTAAAATTTTGGGTTTTTGGGTTGTAATAGTAGAATAGTACCGAAAAATCACCAATTTCTTATAAGATAAGTAGAAAATAATTTTCGAACTGACCGAGATCTGCTTTGGAGCCCGTGCATCCAAAGAAAACCACCAGAAGAACAGCGAATATCATTGTCGAGGTTTCATGTAGTCGCATCCGATATCTTAATAAGTGTCACCCTGCGAACATGTAACTCTTTCTGAAGAGTTGGACGAATAAATTTGGAGATGAAGGAACCTCAGGATGAGGTAAGGAGATCAGTGATTCATGAGAAGATGGAATTTGGAGTCTCGAAACGACTTATATCATCAATATTCTCCAGTCAAGTTCCTACCGTATTCTAACGACAGCTTCACACCAGCAGGTAAGTAGAAAAGGATGAACAGATAAAATAGGTGAAAAATAGGAAAACATGAATCCGAATAAAAAAATGAAAATACGGAAGTCCAGGGATTGTTGAACCCTGTGTAAGGCAATAACAGAACGGGAAAATCGGTAAACATTTATTGGCGATTGAAAATATGCATACATTCACACAAACACATCACACCGATTCATAAATAGCCAATGAGCAGCGCAAATTTCAGGGAGAAACGAGGTGCAGAGGACGAGGAACTGGGGGCAAAAGTGAGTTAAACACCTCGGCATTGGAATATACGGGGAGTGAATGAGATGCAAGCAGAAAACTGATTTTTGCATTTATAAGGCGCCCTTGCGCCTCGATCAATGGAACAAAGTGTCATATTTTCGGAAATGCAAATATCAGTATCTTTGGTATCTTTGATATCTCCTAAGTATCACTCCAGAAAGAGACATATGTATGTCCAATGATGGTCAAATTAGAAAATGCCTTAGGAAAAACCAAAATTCCCGTTGTACGGTGGTTTTGTCCACTGAGACACTTACACAACAGACAAAAAATGAAAAGCAGCGTTTGAGGCAAAATTGTAGTAGGTTCCGTTCATACTATGCGTACGACGTATCGCGCGGCAAACTTATCGCGGGGACTGACTTGAACGCTCCATTTTGCAAGGCAAAAGTGGAGCATATCGAAAATAGACAGGAGTGAACATGTTTTAATTATGTCGCTTCATTCGACGCGCGACGCATTGCTCCCGCCGCGTGCGATACAAGCGTTTGAAACGTCGACTGCTTTGGTAGACTTTGGATATGAAAAATATTGACAATCAACCTCGCTTTTGATATGGTCACCTAGTTGGCACTGCTCTGATAGCCCATAACTACAAATTAATCACTGAATATACATAAATTACAAAAAAGTTTCTGTATACAATAGTATACAATATTTGAGGAATGCTTAAGAGATGTAAGAATCTTCCCCTCATATGACAATGTACAGTGAGGAGGAAAAGCGCAGTGGTTCAACACTACAGAAAAATAGCAGGAAATTTGTTGCTGTTCCACTGGGGTCACCTGTACCGTAAGCCGGCTGCCACCTGCCGCGCGCGGCACCCTTGCGCGGCAAAAAATTCTCGCGCGCGCGATAAGCGACATAGAGCTGGACCTAACGTCTCTGAATCCTGCAGAGAAAAGGAATCATGTTATGACGATTTCCACCACGGCGAATGCAGCGGGGCAACGGGTTCACTGCGCGAATGATTCATCAGTATTCAGTCGAAATAGCTGAAAATGTGATTTCGTCTTCACCCGAACCGCCAGAATTGTATGAAAAAGGAAGATTTGAGGATGATGATTGATGATAAAACGGTCGAGACTGGTCTGGGGGACGATAAGTATGTATGTTCGACCTAAATTCCCACATATGCAAACACGCTCCAATCATGGATAGTAATCTTGCGGCATCAAACTGCAATGGCTGTAACTACCGATCGAAATCAGGCCGCATCTATTAAACCTGACTCATACGCTACCGCTATGCGCTCCAATCCCCCATTAAACTTTTGGGAGATGCGGCGGGTGCGGCGAGCGCGGTGGGATGCTAGGGCATAAATCCTCATTTCTGTAAGGAAGGGGATAGGGACAACACCTGTATGACACCATTGACCAGAGCAGTAGAATGGGCTCAACCCTGGCCCAACCGATAAACTATGAAGTCAAGTAAACCTCATGCGGTGTATCCATCTTATCACTGACTCGCCGCAACCTTGTAACCCTGTAGCCTTCAGAAGGGCCCCGTTATCGAACGCTCTATGAAAAAGTACAAATAAATGAAGAGGAGAACTTATGAACACGTCTCATATCACTGATTTTTCCATCGTTGATCTGCTTTGCTCCAATGAACGTAGCCAATCATATTGATTCCTATGGTGATTATCAGGAAGCACAGTACAAAAATTACAAAGCAAGTACGTTCCGTGACGGTAGCCAGCCATTCGAATTCAGCCACAGCCAACTGCCGATTATGTCGAATGGATGCTAAACCACAGTAATAAACATTGAAGCTTCTTCGTACTGAGTAGTATAAAAGACTACCCTAAAATCCCATAGATAAGAGCGGGTGAGCCTACCGGTGAAAAATCCGTAAAAATCGCTATTTTTCTATATGAATTGTTTATTAAGTGGGCGGGGTTTAGAGTTGAGGGGCGGAGCTTCTTCTTAACTTCTTCCTCGAGGTTTAATTTACCCATACATCAAGTTAGAGGGGTGACTGCATTCAATTTCGATTTTTTCCAATTCATTTTTCACCGGTAGGTTCACCCGCTCTTATCTATGGGATTTTAGGGTACTTTTTATGGGTTAACCCTAACTACTACTACTCGGCTCTTCTGAAGAATACTCCTACACAAAAGATCAGTCATTGGTGAAAACAATTTGGGAAAAACTGATCATTTTGGGCTATGCTCCCCGGTAACTTTGAAAAGGAGGTCAGACCGCTGAAGCAATCTGTGGTCATCATCTTCTGACAATCAGTATTTTGGTAGCGAAACTCTTGCGTTTTGAAAATTGTTATGAGGGCTTTCATTTATGGGGAAGGGGGGGGGGGCAGCAAGCATGGCATGAACAAGTGGACTCCTTCCCACTTCCAGCCGTTAGGCTCTAGATGTGTAGCAGAAGTCCCGCTCACTTTCGCGATAGTTATTAGCTAGTTGTCTCGCAAGGCGGCATGCCGTTCGAACAACACCTCTACATCCTTTTTGATTCCAAGTCGCAGGGTTAGCAACAGGGTCAAGCGTAGAGGAGAGGGAAGTTTGGCTATTCGGGAAAGAGTTTCAAGCGGATGAGAGCGTAGAAGAAATTGTTAATCAAGTAAATGCTTGGTAGTAACTCCGGGTTTGAGTGAGGTACGTCCTTTTTCCTTGGGGACCCCTAACAATGTTCGACATTTGGGAAACTCATCTGTTTTGAGCTGTTCTTACGAGTTTTCCTGAGGGCTGATGCACTTCGGGGATATAAAAGTTTTTGACGACGTTGCACTCACAGAGTATTTGGGCCGTTTGGATTGTAGAAGTCATTGCTGTTACGGAAGGAAAGGTTTTGTTAGTTGTAAAGCGACAGAGGTACTGTAGAGGTTGAAATTTCGATGTTAGTACACAACAAACATGCTAAGCGTTCATACTTACTGGTTAAATCCTTGAATACATTACATCTGGTACTGGATTTCGTTTTGAGCAGCCGTGCTGATGGTGGTAAAGCTGAGAAATCACTTCGTAACGAAAGATCATCGTCGATGATAGCTGCAGGTGGTACCAGAGGTGCCACCGGTGTCATACCCGTCATTTGGCCATCTTCTGAACGAAGCCATGCAGCCCGATTCATAGGACACAATTCATGCACACAATAGGATACATCGATGGACATTATAGTTGTTTAAATCGGTTTGCAGTTAGGTTAACCGAAAGGATAGGTACTGGAAAAGGAGTTAGAAACATGAAGCCCATCAATTTAGGACCTTCCGGGTTCCCATAGAAATTCAGTTCCATACATGGTCTTGACGGCAATTCCTCCTGTCAACGTATGAAGACCTGAAGGGGATTATTTGAAATTGAGTGTGTACCTGCACCAGAGTTCGCCATCTGAATAAGGGCATCGGTGCTTTTGTCGGATACGACGGCGACGCCGTTTTTGGGCCGTCGAAGGCTCATCCACTTTTTTGATGCATCCATGGCCGACTTTAACGTCCTCACAGATTCCCCTGTTGGTGTCACGGCATCGAATGCTTCCTGAAATTCATTAGTTTTCCTATGCTCAGCTCATCTCTGTTCTGCAGCCTATGATTAAACCGTGTTTGTTTATAATCGAAATGCATCATCTTCAAAAGAACATGAATTCATCTTGTACTGCATGGGAAAAGGAAGGAAAAGGAAAGGATAAAAGAGAAAAAGAAAGAGAATAAAGAAAAAAGGAGAACCATACATGATTCCAAATGGTGGTTAAGAATGAATGCTCACCATCATTTGCTCCTTTTCAATATGAGAAGGCAGAGCAGTGCAAGTGAAATATGCAATCATTTTGGCGATCCTGAATACAATTATACAGCGATGTTACTAAAAAGTAATCGTCCTTCATTCAGTAGTGGAAACGATGGGTCAGAGGCAGAAAATGCAAATATCTGCATGTAAGCTGAGTTGAATATACACTGAGATCAGCACGTGGGTACTGTTGTAGTCGTGTCAAGCCGTCACCGAGTGCACCATGCATTTGACTATCGCTGTGAATCGTGTGAGCATTCTACTCGATATGTAGGTGGAGAAAATGGTGAACCAAAGGACTATGTAGACAAACGAACTATTTGTGGTTTTTGAATATACTCTCATACTCAAGTCCCAGCTGCTGGAAAAATAGGACCTCCCACATGCAGAAGTCCGACCCATATGATCTAATTCGATTATACGGGTCCCAGAAGAAGGATGCGGAATTTTTGTTACGACATTCGCTCGCTCGTAGTCATTCAAATAAACCGGCACATCTAGAAATGGAAAGCAGAACGGTGATCCAAGTGTTTCGAATTGGACAAGATACCATCCTATCCTTCTAGAAAAATGTCGAGCCACCGAGTTTACCAATGAAGGGGCTGGAGGTTCAATCTAATGATCGCATGGATCAAAATACTTTAGCGGATTCCCATTCAAAATCTGATCCCCTTCATGGGAGTAGTAACAACATCACTTGCTCCTGTCCTTCTGTTCATTCCAAAGGGGGCATCAAGACTCACTTTAACGTCCGTTTCGAAAGTCTCTCTCCAAGACTGCCTCGTTTTTGAACAGCAATAATAATGGACGAGACCACTGTTCCGAGAGAGATTACCATGATCATTGCAAGTATAAACCATCCTGCAACAGTTAGCAATTACTGAAACACTGAATGAATTTAAAATAATCTGAAAAATTCTTTTTTTCATCTATAATTCCTGAGATGTCGGTATTTACGACCAAACGATCTCATGACGGAGTTTATATGGGAATGTAAAATTTCTAAAAGACGTTTCATTGCCTTTCATTTTTTTTCGGGATCCATTTCAGAAATAGGCGGCAGTCGGCGAGCACTTCATCTTCCGGAATGACGGCCGTAAAAGCTATTGAAATGACTTTCATTCTTGTAAGTGGGTTTCGCCGATAGAGACGCAACACTGTCGCTCACGGAAATTTCGTCGATTCAGGGTTTATAGGAGGTAGCTAAAAGGTACTGGGTACAGGATTAGGCGACTATGCGAGCCAGCATTCGGTCCATTGACGTTGCATGTGATAGCACCAGCCATTACTTCAGCATCTTGGCCTACTGCCTATCCTTACCCAGTTGGATTACTTTCGTGTGGAAATAAAGATAACGACAAGAAGGAAGGAGTAAACAACAATTGTGAGAAGGAGTAATTTATGGAGTAAAATATTTAATAGGCAATTGCGACTTTGTGACAGAAAACGCTAGAACCAAGAATGACGATAGGTCCGAAAACTTCGGGGAAACTGACCAATCAGAGGGATGAACGTTGACGTGGTAGGCATCTGATCAGATACCATTAACATCAAGATTGACATTGATAACAACGTAGTAATACCTAATGATACTTTCTCTTCACGCATTCCACTGGCAGAGGATGTCCTAAAAATTAAGTTCTGAGAAACTGAAGCATGGTTCAACTTCTATCGATCTAAAATTGCAATTAATTGCGCCAGAAATCTCACAGAATTTGCAAAAAACAATTGAAATCCGTCAAAAATCTCGATTTATCATATTTTTGCGAAGGAAACCGTTCACCCACATACCCTGCCCTTTTACAAACCCCATTTTTTCGCAGCTACAACTTTGTATGTTCAGTATTGGACTTACGTGAAGAATCCCACAATAGCAATAAGTGTGATGATAGAGGTAGGAATGATCAGATTCACCAAGTAGAATAATGGTTTCCTTCTCAAATAAAGTGTTAAATGTAGTAAAGTGTAGGCATTCGGGCAGCAACTGTATTTTACTTCATGACGGCTCACTGAAAAATATTTATTTGTGAAGAATTATTCTAGCGACTAGGCGTTTTCCGATTTTTTTTTTACTGTGACTACATCCCGTACTCAAAGTGACGAGATTTTTTTTTTCATTTTGCTATATACATATATGCACCAATTTGATGTTGGATAACGTCGTAAACGAACGCTGCGGGCTTCCTGGTTTCATCAAAATTCAAACTCCATGGCAATCGGTAAAGAGAAAAACGGCTCAAACCAGTGAACCTGTTCCCAAGTGACATTCGAGAAACACAGTTCGGGTTACTGTCAACATTATATGCCGATCAAAAAATTTTTTTTACAAAATTGATCAAAATGGATCAATCAAATCAAATCAATCAAAAAAAAAAACATATCATCACTGCGTAAGGTGAGGAGAACGCCTCGAATCAATTGCCGGCGTTTGAGGATCTCAACTCCTCGAACAGGCCCCTACCTCCTCTCACTCGCAAACCCTCTTAGCGGGTGGCTCCTCTTTATGTCATGATTGAATCTAATTATTTGTTACAATAGTAGTTCCAATAGAAGCTAAATGCATTACACCCCTCCCTCTCCCCGCCATGGGGATCGATTACCATAAAAAAACTCCCGTTAGCGGTTTCCCTAATAGCAGGAATAAGCCTTTGCAAGCATATCCTCATAAAAATCGAACTCGGATTGATGTTTTGCAAATACGGTTACCACCCTTTGCATTCAACTCTACGCGATGTCCTGATCCACATTATTTCCAGAAGTTTTCAAGCAGAGCATGACGAGCTCATTTATGAATAATTTATATTGAAGAAACCTCTGATGAAACCCTAGACACAATAGGTACCTTCAGTCTTCAAAAGTTCCCATCCTTCATTTTCCAAATAATTAGCAATCGATATTTCATCTGAAGCTGGGAAGTAGTCGATCCCCGTCTGATCATAGGTCCATGACGAGAAGATCATTGTACAATTCTGAAAGCAGAATATAAAGCAAGAAGCATCAACAACATAGTTTTGGACTGCCCAACTGGCGAACAAAAAATAGATATTGATCAGATACGCGTAAAATCAATAGTGGTCACAGTTTCATTAACACCGGAGAAACAAGCTGGAAACCCTATGTACAACGGCCTTTACTCGGCTTTTTACCCAGTAAGAGAAGCTTGTACGAAATGGTCCTTGAACAAAATATTGATTGGTCATTGATTAAATTGTTCGGAAGCTTAATACTGTGGAACCAACCTGTACATCAAAAGGGAAAAATCGCAAATCAAGTAAACACGAGAATTTGTAGATTGTAGGATAAAGAAGTTCAATGAGAGATGCTCGCCGTTGAAGATCTGTCGTTAGCTTGGCATTCAGAAGGCGTCTAGTATCGTCATCCTTCATTACCAACCTCAATACCCACTATATAGAATCGAACTGCTCAGAAGGTTGTTGACTTCAACTCACGAATTGTAAAGTGTAGTATCCGGCAACCAAATTGAATCATACGGTAGCCGTAATTCAGTGATATTTTGGTACTCCAGAGGTGACCAGTACAAAAATTCATCATACCATCTCTGAAACCATATCCAAGAAATAGGTAGTTAATCAGCTTTGATGTTATAGTGCTACGTATACCCTTGAGTTTCTCACCTCAATGATCCAGGCGTTGAGGAGCACGAACTGCTGTGGTTCGTTCTGAAAACAGAAAACACAGATCAGGAGGTAATTCGAATGTTCCGGCAGTGAAAGTGGGCTGCTGGTTCTCCAGGAATTGAAGATGCTACTCTTGGGGAAAATATCAGAATAAAGGGAGCTCATTCGATTCAAGTGAACAGAGCAGGATTTAGGGCTGTCTTCTCCGCTGAGCCTCGACTGTTGCGTTTCGTCGCATTACCTTTTCGTAAAACTACGTCCAAACATAGTACTGAAACAGCCAGGGGTCTGTGCCTTATAAACCAATCTTATTCCAAGGGCCACGCTCAAAGTTAGTGTAGAGCGACGCTGCTCAAGAGAAGTCGCTAGAAAACCTTACAATTAGAGCGAATGCTTGTTCTATTGAGGTGAAGATCCCTAATTCCACTACGCATTGGGCTGAATAACGACTGGGAGCCCTTGAAGTGAGATTCTATGAGAAGGGTGTCGGCAGATGGGATGACTCGCAAACACAGCGTAAAAACCTGGGTTCCGAGTGTTGAGGAGAGGAGAGCTACTCAGATAATGTCTGGCAGCGGATAGGTATGTACTACTAGCAGTGACCTGACTTACTAGTTCAAGAATCTGATAGAGTGATACGGTGAACGAGACATTGATCGGTTTCGTATTGTCCCACATTGGTTTCGCCTTTTTGTCATACTTATCGAGCAGATCGTGAACGAGCTGAATCTGAGTCGGTGTACTTGCAACCATAGCTGCAGATAGAGCTGAAATCGATAACAAGAGATCTGTAAATTCCACAATCATCAGTAGCCCAGTTCATCAGGAAATTTTAGGTAGAATTGCGATTACCGCTGAACCACCGAACTCATTCCTCAGACAGATAAATAGGGCCCCCAGCAGATAAATTGATGCTCGAAAAGAAGCGCATCATTGAAGACTTTTGGCAATTTTTTTTTGCTAAATGCCAGGGTAAAATTTGTGTAGAAATTTACATTTTTAACACAAATTCGCATTGTTCTAACGTTTAAAGAGTGATGGATACGTCGACCTTCCATTTCTCAACAATGGTTCAGTCAACTTGGCAGGCAGACCCAATTCCACTTCCATGTTAAGAATAATTCATGAAAAATAATCATCGGCTGAGCGGGGGAGTGGTAATGCTAGGTGGTGCCTGCTACCTCAATAATACTAAACCTATAGTTCGGGAATTAAATCTCGGATCGATACCCACCCAAGATAACAAGGGATTCCATCTCTTGATCGGAAAATAAGGTATAGGTAAAAGATTGGTCTGAGACGATGGAAGCGCTACATGTGTATCGCTGGTTCCGCGAGCTATTGTCTAGGGAAAAACCCAATCAAACGTCATGATTACCCTGGACAGATGTCGAATCCATGGCGCTCTGGAGACGCTTCGATTTTTAATTTTCCATTCGTATGATCGAGTAAACAAGTCGTACCCGCTCTCTTTGAAGCGAATGGAGCATTCAGAAGTTTTTTGTTTACTTCCTACTTTCTTTACTTCTCTTCCGTAGACATTTATTGAGGCTCATTTTCTTGATGAAATATTGCTCATCCTGCTAGTCGAGGCAGTTGAGCGTAAATATGTACGGGGCACTGAAGCAACAGCAGTCCGTGGCCGCCAAAAACTCACTCTCAATTACCTCAACCCACGCCCGAAATGAAGGCGAAATTGGAGTGATGGGGTTGTAGGGTGAAAAAAACATTGCAACAATGAGAACTGGGATGAAAAATGTTACTCGCCGACATCTACGATGCCATTTATTCCAACGAAAATATTGCCGGTTCAAAGATCTACCTTGCAAAAAAGCTATAATATTGATATAAAGTAAAATGAATACAGAATACGCTAGGACTGGAAAAAGCCAGTTTCCAAATCAAATAAACAAATAAGGTGCAAAACGGCAACCAGTCAGGATGCGCCATGTCTCCTCTTGCCTCCCTCTAATTTTAATAGCGATAATTGCCTCTTATCAATCCTCCCTGTAGTTGTGATTTTTTTTTTGCAAATCGAGAGAGCGATAGAGACCTCCTTTTCATATCTGCAGGGATTTAAATGCGTAAGTAGGCTTAGGAAGGTCGGAATAACCCAGTTAATGAAACAGGAAGCATTAATTTCGATAAGGACATCCTTTCTAGCAATAGCAAATTTGCCGTCGATGGCAGCTCTTTTAAGGGCCTTTGACGATACACAACGAATGCCGAAGCTATGGCGCATCTAAAACGAAAAACTGGCAAATGCCAAATGCTCAATGGAATAGGTCTAGAATTATGGGGAAAATGAACTCGAAGCAAATATCGAAGTTTTGGAACTCGCAAAATTGCAAAAATTGAGCCAGTTTTTTGGACTTTTGTTATCGGGGCGAAACATCATGAGCTATTATTCACATTTTTACTCTTATTCTATTTCTAGTTACTTCTACTTTTTACGATTGTTTACTATTATTTTACAACTATTTACTTCAGATATTTCCCTTTTTATTTTATAATTATTATAATATTCACTACATTTGTTGATTTTTTGGAATCTTTTTATGGGCTAAAATTCTTGCACTGGGGGCACAGCCTATGTGGACGCTGCTATCCAGACCAGGAGTCCCTAATTATAGCTCCGTTATGCTCCGGTCAAGTCCATCGAATAAAGTTCCTATTATAGACGTTCATAATCGTGGTCTTCCACCCTGGGTGGCAGCCAACCGCAATCATAAACAATAGCAGCACCTTGCTCGAATGTACCTTTTAGTGGACTAATGATTTTCGGCCTTCAAACCGATTTCCGCTCGAGACAATGCAATAAATGCTCGAATCTGAATCGCCAACGGCCAAATCCGCTTTTAAAATGCATACTAATTTTGGCTGGCTACCAGGATAGGATTGATGCTGTTGTTTTGGTGCTTGATATTTACGGTCAGGAAATGGTCCTCAGTAAACAACGATTTCAACAAATTACTCTACTACAGTTTTGTAGCTTGATCTTGGAAAAATCACAAACCGACTAAGTTTCTCAATGGACAACTCTGAAATGGTAAAGCCTAGTAACCACTCCAAGATACGCCATGCATTCAAAGAGCTCTACATATGATGATGAGCATAGGGACTGCCTTTCCCTACTTATTCTGCAACTTTTGATTTATCAGATTTGTAAGCGAACTCCTCTTGATATCCTCTCTAGGAAATATTCAAGAAAGTATAAGGATTCTGAAAGCCAACAATGAAAGGCGATGTTGTCGGAGTGAAAAACTAGCTGAAAGACGAAGGAGGCATGAAAAACAGGTCACTGGGTAAAAACACTTTCATTCAGAGTTTGTTACCCAGGCCGATATGGATTGCTAATACAATTAGTGATATGCACAGCCTGCACTGCTCATCCATAGGTGAAGATGAGCGAAGTAGAAGGGTAATAAACAAGTGAAGAAAGTATCGTCTGGTCCGTTTGTCAATAGAGCTTCACACTAGCTACAAATTCCTACCTAGATGGGCACTTTAATTAGGTAGGGTGCACCTACAAACAATTTTGACCCATGCAGTTGTGATGTGTGGGCACCCAATGACTCAGAACAGTTCTTTTTCACCCGAAAGGAGGGATCTGATTTAGTACAGGTACTTGTGTCGGTGCCCAATCCGAAACCTGCGCATGACATCGGTGGAACCTTTACTCTTAGCCAACTTCACGTCAGTAGTAAAAGTTGATGACAAAGTTAGGGGGTTCATAGTAGGCGAGGTTGAAAACAACCGAAAATGCGTAATTGGCCTAAATGAATACATTGCGTACATTGAACCCTTCTGAATCAGTAGTACCTGGCTGACGTGCGCTGAGCGTGGATGTGAACTTGTTATAGCTAGATTTTGACGACTCTAGGAATCTATTTCAATATCGAATAAGTAGTTTCATTTTCACATCCCAGTTCCCATCAGAATAACTCAGCTCTCGAAAAAATAGCGAAAGACCCTGGTTAGTAATTACCGTATTCAATGAGCATAATGATCCTGCTGAAAAGAATTTTTAATAAGGCTTCCCGGACATTTTCGGAAAAAGCACATTCGTCTATGTAGCAGCCGCTTCACTTCATTAAATTGAAGACGCCGTTTTTCCCAATTGAAGCTTAGCCATTATGCAAAGGGCATTCCGACTGGGAAATCCACCGTGAGCACATTTTTTTCGAATATTCTGTGAGCATTATTGAACACCTCAACCGCCTATGAAAAGCTCAGACTTCCAAACTTGCCCTTGCCAGGCTCATATAAGTGGGGGAAGCCAATCAAACCCTCAACCAACCAGTTCTACTTAACCGTAGACCATACGGGCCAAAGCTTCCACTTGTACCTACTAGTTATTCATCCCTAGACATTGCACTCCATCATTTTCTTCCCGAGAGAGTTCTGCCAAAAGTGGGAAAACAATGCTTTCACAGGAATGCTGTACCGAGTTAGCGGTTTTTCCGTGACATGATTAGTTTCAATCAAAAGCGGTGGGTACCTTATTGAAGACTCGGGTGAGTGTTGGAGTTTTGAAGAGTAATCCTTTCATAATGAAAAAAGGAACCGAAATTTAAAAATATGACTTACCAGCAGCAATGGTGAGTGTGAGGGCGTACATTGAATAGTAGGTAGGGGAGGAGCGGTGACGGCAGCGACAACGATGGCGGTTTCGGCGGTGACGACTCTGTTAGGTGGTTCAATCTCGAGATTGGACGGCAATGGTGTTAGACCACGATGCTGTCAAGCGTATCCTATAAACATCGGAAAGTTGTCAGCTATTCAACCAAATACAACACCCTCAACGACAATTCATTGATGATTCGGTGAAATTCCATCAGACAGGTGGTACCACCCGTTGACAAACTGGAATAATACCTTACTGAAGCTGATCATAATACCCAAATATCATTATGTAGAGCGGAGATGGTGTAGTGGTAAGTGGCGCACTATCTCACACGCACAATAAGGGGTTCGAGTCCTGGGCCAACATCCGCCTAGGCCAACCAAGCCTTCCATCCCTCCGCGGTCGGTCAATTGGTACCAGACTCGTCTGGGAGGATAAAAGCACTGACTTATACAGCGGCTGGCCACCGCAAGTCATCGTATAGGCCACAAACCCAGTCATTACGCCACTACGATTCTAAATGGAATTCGAGTGCGGAGGCGCATCCCTCAGACAGGATTGATTAGCGCCAAAAACTCCTTCATCCTTTTATCACTAACCAGGGAAGGGTTTCAACTTCCCATGGAACTTTGAATTGAGACCTAGGCATATCGATAGGGCTTTGAAAGTTAATAAGAAATATGGGAATTAAAACTGCAAAATGAGTCTACCAAAAAAGTTGTGAGCGTTCGAAGTTTGCATGCTTAAGCATGGAGAAATAGTGCCAGTTGATAAGCCCAGCTGCCCGCAATGGTTACAAGGGCCCACGTGGCGTAGTGGCAGTGCTCTCCCTCTTCAGGTGAGCGATGAGGGTTTGCTTCCCGCTGTCGTTTTTGCTTTTGCAAAACATGCTTTCACCCGGATGAATGCTCCTCAAACCGTTTTTTCTTACTAATTTGAGTTGACGCTTTGATTCGGCCATCATTGATCACCTATCCATCACCTATCGCCGCACTTATTTAAAATTTGTTGAGGTGGAGGGGGAAACCCAAATCACGCAAAACAGATATGCGTGAAAAACTGAATATTGATGAAACAATCTAAGAAATGAGTGAAGCAAATAAGTTGTTCAGAAAATGCGAGCCTCATTTGCACATGCGATCGCTCTACAACCATCACCAACTACACGTTTTCTCTACCCATTTCTTGGGTCGTTTCATCGATGCTGACTTTTCTCGCGTGTCCGAAACTATTTTACTTTGGGTGGGGGTATGTGTGTTTCGATGTTAAAAATGAAAGAGCGTTACAAAAATGACGTGGAGAAGTTTTAAATAAGTGCGGTGATAGGTGATAGATAGGTGATTCAAATGATAGCCGAAACAAAGCGCTGACCTAAATTAGTAAGAAAAACGTATTAGGAGCTTTTATTCGGATGAAAGCACGTTTTGCAAAAGCAAAAACTGCGGCGGGGAGCAAACCCCCATCGCTCACCTGAAGAGGGAGAGCACTGCCACTACGCCACGTGGGCCCTTGTAACCATTGCGGGCAGCTGGGCTTATCAACTGGCACGATGTCTCCATGCTTAAGCATGCAAACTTCGAACGCTCACAACTTTTTTGGTAGACTCATTTTGCAGTTTTAATTCCCATATTTCTTATTAACTTTCAAAACCCTATCGATATACCTAGGTCTCCATTCAAAGTTCCATGGGAAGTTAAAACCCTTCCCTGGTAAGCATTCATTTTATTATAATTATGTTGTAGATTATTTCTATTGCTGTTTCTTCTGATAATATCGTTTGAAAGATAAAGGATCAAGTCTCGGGCGCTAAACGATCCCGTCTGAGGGGTGCGCCCCGCATTTCACTTCCATTCAGAATCGTAGGGCTTATTGAGTGCGTATATGGTCTATACAGTGACATGCGCTAGCCAACCAATGTACAAGCCAGTTTTTTGTCCTCCCAGGCGAGTCTGCCATCAACTGACCGACCCTGAAAAGATGGAGGGCTCGGTTGGCCTAGGCAGATATCGAGTATTTAGTAAATTATTATAAATTATAATATTTCAGCAGCCACCAAACTGGGGCAGGAATTAAATTGAAGCAAAATTGATACAATCTTCCATGGAATGAAATGGGGACTTGATGAAACCAGACGATTCTAGATTAGTTCCAAGCTTCTGAAATCGGAACTTCTACAGACACTAGCGGAACGGACTAACTGGGAGGCAGTGTCTGAGAGTTTTCGAAGGTTTTTTTTTCACATTGAAAGAATCAAGTTCGGAAAACTATGTCATCAAGCCCTTTGAGTTGAGAAAAGTTGAATTAGATATGAATTGGCTTTCATGAATAAATCTTTTCCTGAAACGGACGTTTCGGATTTCTATTCAGGGCCCATTTTTCATATGAGTGAGTACTGACCGATACGATGACGCAAGAAGTCGGCTCTTGTCGGGTCATTGTTTTTTCCTGGTGACGTTGGCACATTGACTAGTGAGAAGCTTGTTTGGTCGGTTCAAATTCGATTCCAAATTGAATTCACTGGACATTATTGTGAAAGCATGGCTCTCCCATGACCACGTCAGCCTATCATGAATCAGGCATACTTCCAAAAGTCCCCACTGCTTTGGAAAGATATCAGGGAATGGAGCCTCCCGTGTGATTTCAAGTGAGTTTGAGCACCTCAGTCCGCCTTTGTTTCGGACCTCCTGAGTCCTAATTAGGTAGAAAACACTTTCCCAAAAATTGCTAGGTGTCTTCATCTTGTATGGGTACCTACGAAATCAACTAAATGAGCTAAACCAGTATGTTCTCTGATAGACCAAGTTGAGGTACCTCTTACCATCTCTAGAGAGGCCAATGAGACAATGCAGATTCTCAAGTGAGATGAGCATAGCACCAACTGAAGGGGCGCAATCACACGCTAATCCCACAGGCGTTTGATCGACTTCAAAGATGGAACCACTCAAAATGAGTTTCCATTTGGTCTCTAAGAATGAATGCCTCTGATAAAGGACCACATAAGCTCAAAAGAAAGAAAAATAGTGTGACATCATCCGAATTCTCGTATTGCAGCGCATCTTTGTCTTCCATTTGAGCCCGTGGTTGAGTAGTAAGCATAATGGATCTGCATGCCACTTGCGAAAGTTCGAGTCAGGTATCCAAGCAAGTACACGTGCAAAACTATTCCAGCCTCAGAACACAAGAGACCTACTACCAACTTGTAATTGTGAGGCATTTTGCAAATTGGTTACAACTTGAAATGGTCCAAACTTCGTGGCGCATAGCTCAGGCACAAGTTTGGTATATGGGGATGCAATCCATCTCATCTCTTCACGGTTGAAGAAGTTCCCAGCGAACGATTATCGGAGTATAGAATTGCCGATAATGAAGTGATCAGCAGTAACTCCTCTCTAGCAGGTGTACGATACCATCATTTGGAGTAGGACGAGTATAGGGTTAAGTTCCCAGGAGGAATGCTATGAAACTGAGACTGAGCAATGAAAACTGAAAGGCTGACAAGGGGAGAGGGATTGTTAATATGATGATGTTCGATGTGACGTGATATCAACAAGTGAGAAGTTGGCCAAACAACTAGTTCTTGTCATTCCTCTAGTACATAGGGCATCGGTTTCCTCGAATCGAGAAAGCCCAAAAAATTTTTTGGTCTTCCCTGGGTCCTGGTATAATTGACACAAGCGATAGCGATATGGACGTGACGATATTTGCTGCTCCCCCTTCCTCCCTTGAATTCATCTCCCCGTTTCATTCTTGGAATATGCAGCAAATTATCAAGCCGTTTGCCTTTAGAGCCTCACCCAGCACAGCAAGCTGTCTTGAAGATCGGAAAATAGAAGCAGATGAACGTGAGAATGAACGGTCGTAAATAATCAGAATTAGGGTGGTTGCTCTAGTGAGTGTTGCTCAAGAAAAACAATGAGGAAGTGCCGGCTTAAGCGGAAGAAAGGCAATTTTTCATGGAGTCTCACAAATGAGACCATGAAATATGAACTATAGTCGAAACTCCTAATGAGTAGTCCCTCCAGTTTCTACTAGTCACATACAAACTCCTCAGTCATTGCAGCCCTTCTGACTCTACTGGAAAACCTTGCACCTCCCAATTCATGACTCAAGCTGCACAATTGGATTAAATTTGGATCAGTTACATCACACTTCCCGAGTAGAGTAATGGATAGAGGCGCAGGGCTGCATCTTTACAAATTATGAGATTTAAAGTCGCCCGAAACGAGCTAGTCTCTTTTTCTTTTCTTTCCCATTTGTGGAAGAACTCCTTGTCATCCAAGTCTTAAACATACTTAACACTGTAGAATATCTATACGGTTCATACGACATGAAGTTACCCATATAAAGGAAGAGAGTTGATGATGATGACTTGATTTCAATGAAATTCGTTCTCATGGCTAGGAATATATAGCCCACCGCCCCTATCCATTCTACTTTTACTCGGATCACTTATTAGCTGGGTATACCTAGACTACTGTAGCAGCTCGTACTTGCAAATCAATACTACAATGGTACAGTAGTGCTACCACATTTCAACGTAGTTCGTAGATCGTCTTCCGGTCCGTACCTGCTAGTACAAGTTGAGCATTTGGATTGATTATCCCTCACTACCATCGATTATCACCGATTATCCGGAAAATGAAAGTATTGAGTGATATGACCTGGCTTCTTCAGCTCAATGTGTGGGCCAAGTACGCATACAGTCACCTATTCATTTCTGAAGGGAAGTCGACACCGCTCAAAAGGAGACTGAACAGCATCAACAATTTCATTTTTCTACGTGGTGTCATAGTATATTGGTTTAGTTGAATGAGATGGAAGAGAATAAAATGCAAAGAAGTGTCGAGAAGACCCTCAAACCCAAAAGATAATCAAGCTAAGTAGCGATAAACCTGACTGACTTACTACCACTCGAGCATAATACTACTGGGGATCTGATAAAAGTAGAAGATGATTGATCAGGCACAATGAGCTACAGCTGTTATCTGTACATTAAAAAAAACATAAACACGAATGTGTTGGGTGAAAACAATGGCAGAAACATATTGTACACCATAAAACATTCGCCGAATGCTCGAAGGAATTTCCCCTGGCAAGGTGGAACTCGAAAACCGGAACTCATTGGACAACCGTTTGGAAACGTAGAGGCCATAGAAGGAACTTGGAAATAAAACATGTAGATAGCGGAAGAGTTCGATGCCCATTGATCGATTACGAGATGTGAAATTTGGTTGACCTAGGTGATACTGAAATCAGGATTTGACCAACAATTTGTGAATCGGATAAAGGTGTTACTGAGCCCTTACCATTGCTCCACCTCCATTGAACCCAGTGCAGATTTTTGATTAATCACCGACCCAACAATTCGCGAACGGATGAGAGGCCCTTTTGTTTTCAGCCGGATCGCACTTTAACACAAGCCCGATCCTTTTCGGAAAGCTCCGAAGTTCAAGCTCTGAAGACAAAAACTCCTTTGTCACCGAGGAAAAAAGTAGGTGGTCACACATGACGTTGATCAATCTTCATGGATTTGTTACACAGCCGTACGTCTTTCCCACAAGGTGGTGTCGCTGTAAAAAAATTGGGTGGAGCTGGGGTAGAAATTTAAAAGGAAAATGGCAATGTGGCAAATGGTACCGACGAGCACGTGCGTCTCCGGGAGTAAAGCCTGAAACAAAACTATCATTCAACTAGCGCTTTTACTGAATTAGCTACCTATCACCCTTAAAGGATAGAAGATAAGGTGTTTTGCATAAATTGACAGATGCGCCCACGTATTTAACTTCCATTCAGCACTGAAGAAACGCGTGGATGTGTTTGTGGTATATGCAAAGCCTACGGTGAACACCCAATCTACAAGTCAGTGCTCTATCCTCCTAGACGAATCTGAAACCGGTTGACCTGTCCGGAGGTATGGAAGGCGTGTTAGGCACAGATAGGGGCGGCCATTCAATCCTCAAACCCACCTTTTACCCAAAAAATGAAAGGCTTTGGTCGATCCTTGGTAGAATACCATCTTACATATGGCGCAGGTATAAATCCTGAAGTGCCTGATGATTACTTTCCAGAAGTGCAGTAGCAAGCATACCGACAGGAGGAATGATCGACAGCCCATGATGTAGCGATGAAAAGTTGAATCCATCAAGAAGCACATTAGAATTCAAAATAGAATAAGCTTTTAATGTTCTGGGAAGAGTATTAATACATCAAAAGAGCCAAGCAACGCATCATGGAAAAACTGTTCCTGTAGAAGAATGTTTATGGAGAGAAAGGTCAGTCCGGAAAACCGGTCTATTCTGAACACAATTAGGAGAGTTTTTCAGGGAAAAAGATGACTTTGAAGCATCAACCGCGGACATTTATGCATTTCATTAATTTTTACCTCTGACTTCCTATTGCTGAAGCTACTGAAGTTCTCACAAAGGCTAACCCCTCGAAAATGCATGAATATCTTTCGAGGATCCCAAAAACCTACGGCATCCTAACTGTTGGATTGCAACTCACCATTAGAGACACATAGGGAGAAATGACCGTGGGTTACTGAAAATCAGCGAGACAGAACAAAGCCGAACAGTCTGTCCATAAAAGGGCAAGATAACAAAAACATTAGCTGTTACAAAAGTCAAGCTCAAGAGGCAGCTTTCTTGTCCCAGAGCGCCTGACTGAGTTTCTTCAAAGATATACCTCGATGGATGCTTGAAAAAGTTTCTATATAAACAGGTCTGACTGATTCAAGAAGTCGAGAGCGGTCAGGAAGATGTAATTTGAGAAGAACTAGTTGGAAAGTAGTGGCAGTACTCACAGGAAGACTTTAACTACTATTGAGAAACCTCGTTGTTGCAATTTTTTGCTGTTCACTTCATTTGCTTGATTAGCTTGCAAAAACGACCGCCGGCGGTGGTTGACTGGAGCAAAGCTCATTTAAGAGAACTCGTTAGAAGTAGTCAAGCGAATCTTTTGGTGATGAGACGAGACCCCCGAAAAGTGAAACGACTAAAACGGGCCACGCAGCAATACGTCAACTCTAATCCTACACGCACTTAATACTCTGTTCTCTGATACTTTGATGGATTTCGGAGCATAGTGTAAGTGAACAAAAAACGACAAAAACCGTGGCTGCCAACAGCCTTCTGAATCGCGCCATGCATTCAAGCTTGGACCAATTTTATTTTTGCCATTACGAACACCTCCATAGACAAAACTGAGTTTGATATCAACATGTGAGGCATTTCACATCTGGGTGTGAAGTAAGACTGAATGGGACGACTGACGACTATTGACTCGTTTGATTAATGACCTGATTTGGTTATTGCTGGTATAAAGGTAGGTTTAGTGTAAAAGTCAGGGTCCCACCTGGGTTAATCAAACGCTGCAAGGATAACCTTAGAATTTAATAACATGGGCAGACCCTGGAGTGTGGAATGAAATAAAAAACTTGTAGGTCACGGCGCGTACTTAATACACACACATACACATAAACCAACTCAACAATTCCGAACATGAAATGTACATGGCGCATCCGTAAGAAGGCTTTTGAAACCGTTTTGGGGAAGAAATCTCATCATGTACATAGCCTGGTGCTTTCTTACGAAGAGTTAAATAAAAAACATGCTGTCTTCCTGAATTCCCGTGTTTAGCATTAACTCAGCGATCTAAGAAATTTTCAAGCAAACCTATATGAATAGATCTGAGTTGAACTAAAGTATATACGTAGATCTCAGAAATGTAAGGTCAAACAAATCCCTGCAGATGATATTAGCAAAAGTTTTTAGAACCCCTATACTATTTGTCGAATATTCAGAAAAAAAAATTGTGTGTAGATTTTTTCCTGGTGAACGTAGCGAAATGAGTTCGTTCGAGGCGGGCTGCTGCCATCGGGCCAAATCTTTGAACTAGAACAGTTGTCCAGTTGGGTTCAAATTCGAGTCGAATGTGCTCATTTCAACTTAAATTCAGGGTGATCTGAATTTCCACACGGACATTACATAATCAAAGGATGCTGGATTGCAAAAGTTGAATTGAATACCATTATCGTTGCGCCATGCACTCGGCTCGCATTCAGGATTGTTTAGTAGCTAGAGGCATATTCGATTTAAACGTTCGCACGAAGGGATTGGAGGAACCCTCCTTCTGGACCTGGTGCTTTGAAAAGCATTCTCTAATATAACACCCGTCTAGCTGACAGAACAACGGCGCGAAGTCTTCCAAACCACCTGACAACTTCAGCTTTGAGCCCCAAGCACGAGGTTCCAAGATATTTCAGGTGGTGTCGACTGATCAACACCAGCATTCCGTGGCAGAAAAATGTTGTGATAGGATGTTTGGTTAGTGACAAGGGAGAAGAGCCTCCGTAATCCGAAGGAATGGGACCTTCCACGGCTTGATGTCAATCACTTTTTTCGTTTTAATCCTCTCCCGAGATGGTGTCGTAGCGGATCATACCTTGATGTATGAAGCAGTATTCAAGGACAAACAAGCGGACAAAACTAGAGAAATTGCCAATTTGCTCTAAACATTGAAAACATTGAGATGATCTTTCGCCGACTCGAGAGCCCCCGCGTCATCGATGTAATGAGATCAGTGAGCTCGGGAAAAATCGTAGGAAAGACATCTGTTTATGTGTGTAAACTGCGAAAATATTATGAATATCTCATGTGAATTCGACGTGACAATTCTACTTTTTCCGGAGGAGGAGGATGAAAGGGAATAAGAGGCTACGCTAGAAGACAAGCTACTATCAGTCAAATACTACACCGAACGTCGAGTTCCCGTAAACCATGCCCTCGCAGCAGTTGGCTAATCGGTCCTGAACCCTTCGAAAAGTGTAAAAACACGGAGCTGTCTGTGGTGAGGTTGGTTCCCGTCAAGTTATTGTAGGACTGCACATACCCAAATGCCGCTGCGATCTTGAGCCGGCGTCAAAGTCGTGGCGCACTCCAACAGGGCTGAACCCTTTAATCGTCATATAAGAAAGGGTTTCAATCTGAACCAACCTCGTCGAACCTATCCATAAGGTCATATACAAAATTGGGCCTAAACGAATTACTGGGAAAGCTATTCAAGAACTCACTAACTCGCCACCTCATACTGACCCGGTCGCGCGTGCACCTGTCCCTCTCCATTCTCTTCTCTACTTCATTGGCTACTTTCTGGGGAAATGATGAAGAAGCTGGCCATTAAAGAGGTAACTGTTTGCTATTTCTATTCAGACATGAAGAACGATTAAGTCGAAATCAATGATTTCCTTCAAAATCAGCATCTCACTAATCAAAATGGATTTTTGTGGTTTGTTTCGAATTCAATTTCACAATTTAATCGAATCTCATCCAGTTGCGCAGGAGCTATCACACGGAAAAAAGGATTGCAACAGTTGAATACCGGAAGTGTGTTGGGCACGTCCTCAATAAATTCTTCTAGCCTCTACCGAGGCCATCGATCGAAGTCACCAATCGTGATAGAGCGCATATATTGAAAAAAACGCTAAAAAACTTGTAGAGTTATAACGGTACATGGTTGGGAACTTCTTATGAGCACTGCACAATAGAACAACTAGCCAAGTCAACTAATTGAGTGTGCCGCGTAGTGAGACAACTAGCAAAGAATCGTCGCGAGCCTCAAGTGGAACAGAACTCTCACATACTGCGTAGTGTCTTCTGGAGTGCTGTGACATTGGCAGCACGCCTTTTAAAAGCGCATATTTCAGTCATCTGCTCTTCACCCCAACTCTGCGAAATATGGTGAGAATTGTCTTGCTCACAGGCGTAACGGCTGTAGGCCAGTTCTGGATACCTGCCCACCCTTACAGTATCTTTGTGTAAGAAACATCTCTGGATGCTCTTCCGTTTCGAAGGCAGCGATCACTGCTCTACTTGCTTACAATGTTTCTTGTTGACAGATAACACCTTCGTTGTGAAAACACGAAGAGCATCAAGTCTGTTCGACGATGTTCACCAGAACCCGTAAGATATGTCATTGGGTCAACATTTGAATGATATATTAGTTTGCCAGTCTCAGCAGTGACTGGTACACAATAGTACATCGCAACAACATTCGGGTAGTTCCGTGGCTTGCAAAAAACCAGGGTGTTGATGCTCGTGTGGTGGAACACAACGAACTTGCGCCTGTTTTGAGCTTCTGTTTGTTACTGGGCTTCTGGTATTGTTTATGACTGCTACTACAACTTATTGTTAGACATCCCATCAGATGGAAGCAGAAGTTTCCGATGTTTCCTGAAGAATTTAAGGTCTCCGATCCTTGGCCGCCAGACGTTAGGCGCGGAAGCTTTGCACCATATTCCTTGTTCGGTGATGGACAGACGCATATAAGACCACCACGGGAGCTTGATACTCAAGGACTCATGAAGTACAAACATCAAACGAGAAGGATAGGACGTGTGGAGAACGCGACGGTGAAGTGTGGGTATGATACACTAACTGGCGGTCGGAGATAGGAGCTTCAGCAAACCTTCCATTCATGTCAGACTCGTCCATTGCGAGTGCACATCTAGATTCAGCCTGTTATTAGCCAGTTCCACTGAAATCTTCCCGAACAGGATGGCAACAATGGACGAGAAATGGTAGGGCCTTGCTAGTATCCGTACGGCTCAGAAATATAGATGTTTCTGCTGAAATCTGTCCCCAACTGGCCCTATCCGGTTTTTTCAGAATAGCTAAAAAGATTTCACTGATCCGAACATCGGTGGTATCCATGTACTATATACCGCGATCGCTTTCACTCTGATGGAAGTGGCGAGTTGCGAGAGCGACGAGTGGTGTCTAAATTTGGGTACGGGCAATAACTTTTCACTCTCACGCCTTTGAACTAACAAACTGGCCTATTTCGCAGAATTGCAGGAATGGATCTGTATAAGACGCGAATATGGGATGGGATTCTGAATCCAGTGAACAGAGCACTGAAGTTAAGATTGAAAGTACTGATGAACTAAAAGATAGCTATTAAAAATAGCCGTGAAAACGCATGATTGATCGATTGGAAACGAGGGCGTTGAGGACTTTTGATTGGCAGTTAATCAT
Source organism: Haemonchus contortus (assembly GCA_000469685.2). Taxonomy (NCBI): domain Eukaryota; kingdom Metazoa; phylum Nematoda; class Chromadorea; order Rhabditida; family Trichostrongylidae; genus Haemonchus; species Haemonchus contortus. The sequence goes on from LS997563.1 coordinate 7,809,669, forward strand.
CTGATCCAGGGCTTTACACTGAAATTGAATATCCTCGACCAGAAAATGAGGAACCGCCCTCACACTGTAATTTTCACACCTCCCTCGCACTTTAGAAGCTTTTTTTTATCTCGTAGTTCGGAGAGCTACGTCCCTAGGAGCTGAGAACAAAAAGGTAATCAGACATCCAAATAAATAAGTTAGATCTTCCGGATTGGATTTTCCTTGCGAACACCTATACCAACTTGCATCCTCACCTGGACCAATCAGTTCAAACCAAATAATAATCTTTCATATCAGCAAGAATATCAAATAAATATTATCTGCATGCAGAAATTATAATTCCATGACTTCCAGGAAGCTCAATTTCTATAATGTTGTTAAATTTAAAGACTGTCCGATTCAGAATTAACCTGATAGATGAACAGACTGGTAGAAAGTTATTTGAGGTAGAAATACATAGAGAGTGGAGGAAACAAAGTGATGGAAAGTTCAAGAAAGGGGTAGAGGGGGGGGGGGGGGGAGAGAATAGATACAAATGCATCAAAAGAAAGAGGTATAAAAAGTGTGGTTCATAGAGATAAGGAGACACAAGAAATGAAATGGGTAATGAGACAGAAAAAGCGGTAAAAGTAGAGACCTAGAGAAGGGGACAGAAACAGGGAGGTAAAGAGAGGAAGACAATTACAGAACAGGTAGGTAAAGGCGTCGACAAAGGAAAAGATAAAGGTGGATACGAAGATAGAGGTAGGAATAAATAGGACGTCTAGACAGACATAAAGCGAACACAGAGAGATACAGTCATAGGCAGGGATAAAGATGAAGTCAGAGAAGGGAGGTGGACAAAAGAGTGAAGACGAGGTGATAGATGGATGTATCGTAGAGATATAGCGTTGCAGATAGTAATTAAAAAATTGAGAGTTAGATGACTCCACAGAACGATGAACGCTAAGGCATTTTTCTCGAGAGGAGCATTCCCAAAATTGAAATTTTTGCCTAAGAATTTCAAATGACATCTGAAATTTTTAGATAAGCATTTCACAATAATTGCTTCTGTTAAGACTGGACAGCCATGCAAAAGCAGCAATGAAATTTCATGGGCGCCTAAAAGGCTGCTTCCGAAAATTCACTGTTCCCTGAGTTTAATATATCAAATTGAATGCACAAAACAGTCCGGATGTCATTGCAAATGCTTAGCATCCAGAGATATCAAGCAAAGTTCATAGAAATCTAAAAAGTACTAAAAAAGTATGGTCGGAGGTGGTGTGATGGTAAGCGGCCCACTATCACCCGCAGGCATTGTCAGGAGATCGAAACCCGGTCGTAAGTGGCCCAAGCTGACCAAGTTTTCTACCCCTCGTGGGGCGTTTGATAGTACTAGACCCTTGTGGAAGAATGAAAGCGATGACTTGCACAACGGTTGGCCAGCATTCAAACCAACACAACCGATTCTGAAAGGAAGTAAAATGCTGGGCGCATCCCAAAAACGGAATACATCTACGCCAGAAACTTCAATCGACTAATTTTTTGTAGTGATAATTTCTAATACGGTAATCGATTCTAAAAAAATTAGAATAACTCATTTGTTAACTCATTACATTGTATTTAGTTATTATTCCACTTTATACTTCCGAAACTTAAATTTGTTGTTAAGAGTAAGCTTATTGCCGATTAGGGGGTGGGGTTTGTAGAGAAGGCGGGGTCTGCAAGGAAGCTAGGGCTTAGATGTTGCAGACCGTTACTTGATTTGAATCATATGCTTCCCCAACATGGTAGACCTTCGCCCCCGATAAACCCCGCGATGATGCCTATTTCAAGGGTTTCTTGCGGAGCATTTTTCCTTTGCCCAAATATTGTTGGTTTAATTTTCGATTGCCAGTACTGTTCCAAGTTCCTACCGTAATCCCATCATTTACTCTTTCGCTGCAGGATTTTCTGCAAAAAGAGGAGTAATTCGTCATCGAATCGGTCAGATGGTCGTCATTAAACATGAAATGGAATAAACGTTCGACGAAGTCATTTGGCTAGCCGTAAAGACGGTTTATTACCTTGGGTCAGCTTGAACGAATCACTTTTGAGGATATAAGTGTCGCAGCCTGATTTCCCATTCGACTGCCTTACTGAGGATGATCAAAAAGTGGATTTTGCAAGAAATCCGAAGTTTACCGAGTAAAATAAGGAGGAGCGCGCCATGCACTCAACTTCCAACCACATTAGTGAGTGTTTGATGGGTATGACCAACCCATCAAACACTCACGCTCAGTTCTTCTACTATTATGACGGGGTAAGCAGTGTCTAACCAATGGAATCTCCTTTAAAAAAAAAAAACGAAAACTCCGTTCCGATGAAAATTTTCTACCGCAGTCCCACCATTGATTCATTCTACAGAAAGCTCAAATAAATAATTAGGAATTAGCGATATTACGCCGAAAATTAAGATCCAAGCTGTATTTTCAGCAGAACAATACTGTGGCATAGCGATGAAAACACAATAACACTGAATTCGAATTATTTTTTCATAGCCTACTTAACAGTCGGCTAGGTAATCCATCTACAGTCTCCCCATTGTTTACAGCTACTGGTTCACGTGGTGATGGGTCATTTGCTTTGTTGTTTACCGTTAGATGTTTATTAGCCAGTATATCTTAGCACTTTCTTGTCGACCTCATTCACGAATGCATTCAGCGGGGCTCAGGTAAAGGGATTTCCATGAATAAGGAGATTTGGTCGATTGGCGAATTGGCAAAAGCGCTGGGGTCTCGAAAAAATATGCGATTGACTCGGTCCCTTAGAGGTAAGAAATGTGAAACCTTGGCACTTGCCTATTTTCAGTCAACAGAGGCCATCTAAGGAACATAATAAACCAGCAATTTGAGAGGTCAAATAACTCGGTAGTTAAATAAACAAATAAGAAATAAATAAACAATTAAGTAGTCAAAACATCTGATGAATAGTACTCCGTAAGCTCTTTCTGAAAAAAAAACTGAAAATGGAAAAAGAACTGAGTCCCTTAAATGGATTTTATGACAGAGAGATATGTGGAGTGATGAGTGAGCCAAGGATTTGTCAATAAATCGTAATTGTAGAGAGGATTGAGCGCGCATTCGGTTCTTATACACTCTGCATATCACTTCCAAAATTCTGGAATGATCTTTCGATCAAAAACGTTCTATTGGAGTAAGAAACGAATCTCGAGCTGCCAGCTGCATGCAATTACAATGAACGGCCGTTTATTGGAGTACCGGCGCAATCTGTTCTAATTAGGGAAGTGAAATTAGGTAGAAAATGGCTGAAGTCGTTTTGTCGCCGGAACCTGAGTCGACTATTTTGCTGTAACCTGTATCCAAAGAACGTCTAGGAAAAGAATTTCCTAATGAGGGTAAGCCGTAAACCGAATTAAGCTTATAATGAGAAAATGATCGCAATAATATGTAGTTCCTCTAGAATACGACTTGCCTTCAATTTTCATCAAGGCGGTACTGAAGTGCTGAGGAGGAGCCTCTATTTTCAAGAGCTCCTGAAAAGGGTCAGGAAATCTCGTTTAGTTTGAGTGGCGTAAATCCAAGGATAGTGTGGGTGCCAGAGGCGTCAAGTATCGCTATGCTATGCTTCAGTAATAAGAGCAAATACGTAAGGCGTTCAATCAATAGTAACGATCGAAGTAACAGCTTTTGTTTGAAGGACTTGACGTAAAAAGACGAAGACAATGAGATGAAAAATGACGTCCTAGAAATGTTGTGAAAAACTGGGTCGTAGTATCAAAGGCAACATGTATTCCGGACATGTGGGGTTACTTTCCGAGCTCATTCCGATGTAAAGAAGTCTCAGGCGTTATTCAGGAACATTAAATGTTACATCTTCTCGTCCAGAGAAGCTCCTGACGTAGAGAGACATCCGACATCATCAACACTTTCTTTTCTCACAAATGGACGGAACCATGTGGTCAATCCTGTTTGGGAGTAGGCAATCCTTACTATATATAAACCACATCCTTGGTGTGTCTGTTTTTTTGTCTGTTTGTCTGTTTGTCGTCGCAAATTCCAGGATCATCTGAAGAAACACCTGGAGAAGTCGGGTCAAGTTTGGAATGGGTCGAGCATAGGGCAGGACCACCAGAGCACACGTGAGCTCAGCGGAGCTCCGCCCCCAAGGGGCGGAGCATGCGCCGGAGTTGGGCGGGGTCATGCGCTACTTCTTCTCATTCGGTCTCATAACAGTCCAGATGCCGGGAAAAAATGTGCAAAGGTGAGGGATGGGTCAAAAACTGAAATAAATTAATTCCACCGACGGTGGGCGGAGCGGTCTCGCAGTGGGCGGTACTTTCCACAGAGATTCATACCTCGATTCAACGAAGGCGTCGAGGCCAGGAAAAAAATAAAAAGAGTGGGCAAGGCCTCATGCGTGCTGAGCATGCGTACGTTTAGCGAAGCCCCGCCCACAATGGGCGGGGCGTGCGTTAAAGTGAGAGCAACTTTTTAAAAATTAGTGTAACTTCGTTCGGAAACGTTCTAGAATGCGGGAAAAAAGTGGTTAGAGGTAATGGGATAAATGTGGTCAAATCCTTGCAGTGGGCGGGGCTGGCACTAAATTGGGCGGGGCTTAGATCAAAAATTTATAACTCTATTCAGAAACGTTTTAGGATGCGGCAAAAAGGTATTAAGGTGTGAAAGAACATATGTGGTCAAAATCCAGAAGTGGGCGGGGCTGGCACTAAAGTGGGCGGCGCTTAGATCAAAAATTAGAAACATTCTGGGATGCGGCGAAAAGTTATTATGGTGTAAAAGAACAAATGTGGTCAAGTCTCAGAAGTGGGCGGGGCTCAGATCCAAAATTTGTAAATCTATTCAGAAACGTTCTGGGACACGGCAAAAAAGTATCAAGGTGCAAAAGAACAAATGTGGCCAAATACTCGAAGTGGGCGGGGTTGACACTGAAGTGGGCGGGGCTTAGACAAAAATTATAACTCTGCTTAGAAACGTTCTGAAATGCGGCGAAAAGGTGTTAGAGTGTAAAAGGAGAAATTTGGTCAAATCCCAGAAGTGGGCGGAGTTGGCACTAAAGTGGACGGGGCTTGGATCAAAAATTAGAAACATTTCGGGATGCAGGGAAAGTGTTAAGATGTAGTAGATTAAATGTGGTCAAATCTCAGATGTGGGCGGAGTTGGCACTGGAAAGGGCGGGGATTACATCATAATTACATCTGTCCTTCACACTAACCCTCACCACATAGGTGTACAACTAGGGGATACCACCAAACTCTCTCAAAAATTAGGCTAAAATTTTTTAAAAGTCAGTATCCATGGTTCGACACACAGTAGTCCCTTCTACACAAGAGCAAATGCACTACATTTTTCAAACCTCATAAAATAATTTCTACAGTAACCCCGGCCAACAGGTGCATACCCTGTAGAAACGTGTAAATTCCTACATATACCCGGAGGGACTTTTCTTTCAAAAACCGTGTTCATGGCCACACGCAGCCCAAACTACACAGAGTTTCTTCGAATACATGGACTGCAGAGGTATTTGATTTGGGTACATATGAATACTCTCCATGGCCACACTCAATCCCATTTCACATCCCAAAAAAATGATGGCCACTACAGAAGTGACCGGGAAGAGGCTCAAATGATAGAGGTCTATAATGAAAATCAGAAGCTCATGTGGCTCCATCCCTCATGGCTAGAGCCCCTAGCGCACGCAATGGCGTGCGTAGCCGCCTGGTAACCTAAAAAGTGACGTCTGACGACCTGCCCCAATGTGTCTGGCTATGAGCTTCTTCATGATCACAGGTGAGTATCCGTTTGCGATTCCTACGAAATTTTCTACATTCTACAATTTTAGAAGACTTGTGCAGGGGAACCAAGCAGCCCACTCTGGACCGATTGCCGTCCGTTCGTGGTTCCGTGGAAATGGAAGACTCAGGCCCGACTCGGTTAGATGTTAAATCGGCTTCTCGAGCTATTGGAGGCTCTTTATAAAACCATACACACTTCGAAGCCAACATAGTATTGAAAGTTATAGAAGATTCACGAAAGTAAAGGAAGAGCGCGTGAAGTAAATAAATCCACTACAGTAATGCTAGGTCTACTTGAAAGCCCTTCAGCACGAAACTGTAGCTAATAACAGCAAGAAGACAATGGCTGTCAAGGAAGGAAAATACTCGTGAAGATGGCAATGTTTTCACAGCGGCATAAGCAATATAACTAACAGCAAGTAATCCGAGGATCTCCGATTTAAGGCTCGGTCGTACTTATCATAGGCTCAACGTTAAAACTTGAAAGATTCCATTCAACCGAAAGTATAATCGATAGAGAAAGGATAAAACCTTCAGCTCAATTCTCTTTTGGTTCACCCATTCAACTTCCATTCCAAAGAGCAGGAATGTTTTGAATGGATATATGTCTTGCTCATACCCATTCAAAACACTAGCACTGGCTTGTACGGTGGCCAACTAACGTACAAGTCAGCGCCTTTTCCAAACGAATCTGTCTGGTATCAGCTGGCCGAACACATAGGGCCAAGACTTGTTTGGCTTGGTTGCTATCAGTGAAGGATTAGATCTAGAGACCTTAGATCTGACCCAGCTGCCACTACACCACCTTTACATAATATTAATAGTAGATAAATAGTGATTAAAGAGAATAATTCAGTAACTGGGTTGCTCAGTCTCCATAGCTACGACTTGACTTCAGACAAATCGTTCGTAGAACCAACCGTTTACCTCCGTTTTTGGTTCCAGTTTGATCTTCGAAAACGAAAATTGCTATCCGCAAATTCTGGTCAAAATTTTGTAGTACATAAATACACAGAACTTTTCGAATCAAATTTTATGCGTATTGATGTAAGGGGACCTTTAAATATCATGCAATACTTTCGTAGACAAGAATTGAAAAGAACATGCAATTCATGAAAGCTACTACAAACAGGACTTGGGTGGAGGTGGATCCCGAGGCGGAACATAAAAAAGTTAATGGTCGAAATCGAAGATATCCAACTCCATCCTATCGATAAAATGTAATTGCTCCTGTTTCATAATCATAGCTCTTTGTCGACGACGATGAAGGTGGTGGCATAATGTGCGGTGTCGCTGGAAGGCGATTTTCCGTACCGGTTGAGGCGTCACATTCGAATGCAATTGGCGATATCGAGGGTACACGATACAAGTTACGACGACATATTGGAGTTTTGTTGCTGAAACATGCTGGACATGCACTGAGACGATTATGAACCTAGGAACACACCAGTGGATCAATTTTCACGAATCATGCAGTGGACTTACTTCCATACACAACTCATGCATTGAAAAGATTTTTTACCTCAGCAAACACCAAAGAAAAAAATCATATAGGCAGGCTGTTTGCAGAATTAAGCAGACACGCCCACATCACTCTGCTCTCCCGACGGCGCCGCCCACACGCGCACACGCCGTCGCATTCGCCAGACGGCGCCGCCCACACCTTCATTGCAACTAAAATCACTATACATTTGAAAAAAAGCCAACAAACTTCCCCATCTTTCAAAATCTGGCAAGCTCTCTAATCACTGCGGTAACCAGAATGTCATATGACTTGGTGAGTTCCTCAACAATGCCAGGCAAGCTCCCAACTATTTGAGTTTTGCGATACAGTAACTTGTTATACGGAAGCAGAATGGAGCATTGTCACAGAGCAAACTAAATACGTGGTGCGAGATTTCTGGTAGCAAAGCCTTCGCTTGCGAATTTCTTGTTCTGGTATTCATTCCCCTTGATTTAGCATTACTGGGCCTAAAGGTCTAGCGGGAATGTTTCCTATTTCCCGAAAAATTTATGGAGAAACTGATTTGCCATTTTTATTATTTCCTGCAAAATCCATGGAGCAAATTATTCGCTTGCATACGGTAGTCTTTCCAAACTTCCACCTTCACAGAATACAAGGTAATATGAGTGCAAGCATGCCAATCGTTAGCCGGACGGCAGCGTGCCACAGTGTCAGCTATGAATACCTCCCAAATGGGAAAATCGAGTGATTTTTGAGGGATATGCACTTCCGCAACTGTAAATGTAACCACCGGAAAACTCTTTGGAGAATTACGCATGAAGGAGGTGCTTTTTTTCAGTCATTGGATTGGGCAGAAGCTGCTCTACTGCGACCTTCTCGAAACTGACGATCATATAAAGACAGAAATCAAGCAATAAAAGCAGTAAACAAATAGAAATCAAGAACTTACTATAAAACTGAAATTAAATGAAATTGCTGCAGAACTGAGAACTGTGGAACCGAGGTCAGTCAAGTAAACTGTTTAGTAAAAAGGTCTGTCCTACCAATCTATCAACCGAATCAAACAGATTTAGGTCCCCTTCAAACGGCATATTCATACTGTATGTGTTGTGTACAGTCAGGCAGTCCAATCCCTGAGCTAGGTCTCTCCATAAAAGGCAGCGAAGGCGACATTCAAAAAGTCGTCATACTGTACTTTATGGGAATTTCTCGCAGAGTCAAATATGCGCTCAAGTCCTTCTCGCATTCAAGTCATCAACACATGCGATTGAAGTATCCAAAAAAGAATTTCGCCTTTAATTGCTTTTCATGCTTAATGTGCAGCCAGAACTCATTCGTTGCTCAAAAGAAATGGGCATGATCGAAGATATCTCCCTCCAGGCATGTTCATAGAGTAGATGCAACAGCCATAGGAACTTATAGGCTACACGATGCATGCCAAGCACGAACACAACGTCGCACAACTTTTTTTTCGAAAGGTGAGCATGCTAATTGGGCCAAGGTAGTATTGGTCGCTTGGACGGGTCGAGTTATTCTGACATGCACGGGCAGGGATCAGATGATATGCACATAGCCGATGACAGACTTAAGTGCAAGGGATTGGGCAATCACTCAACATTCTAGGAAGCTAAAAATCTTACAAGACCCGCATTGTACAGCTTCCACTTCGATCAGTACTTAGATCTCATGACGACGTGAGCAGGACATTTGGATGAACTTCTAATCACCGTTGGAAGGGTGTTTACTGATTGGATTCTTCTCGAGGAGTCTGTGCAAAAAATGCTGTGTCCTGTGTGTCTCCAACAGCGACGATACGCTCGACTCCTCCGGCTCGCTACAGGTACGAATTGAGACGTTACTGGGATCCGCTCGAATGAATCTATGTTCAACGAAACAACGATGATACAAACCGCTTAAGACTTAAAAAAGTATTGTTACTGTTACTTAGAAAGATGAAGTGGGCCAGAGCGTTGATATGTACATCGCTTCGCGTCTGGAAGGCATTTGAAAGGATAGGTGTATGCGGAACCCAGATTGATAATACCGAAAGGTTTGGAGCACCTAGTGGCTACTAGAGAAGAGACTTTATCCTTTACTCCTTTTCGGGATAGCCTTGCATCGGCCCAACCAACAAATTGCAGGATTGGAAATGATGATTAGTGGAAGCGGATTGTCTTCAGCTGTGTAGCTTCGGCGGCTCAAGGTCTTGGTGACCAAGACGAAAAAAGAAAGAAAAGCTCACTGGATCAAGAGTTTCGTGTACATACGAGGTGTGTCATTTCCGTGAACGAGCTGAAGGTTTCAAGCTACAGGTAAACGCTTTAGACGAGATCCGCACCGCCGAGTCACTGAGCCATCAGAAAAAGTACTGTACAATGGACCGTAATGCTCGTTGGTGCTTTGCGCTCCAATGAAGCAGAAGGTTCAACCAGTTTAGTGAGCTCAGTAATTAGGGTGACTTTACTTCTTATTCTTATCCGTTTGGCGTACATGGTCAGCGGTCAAATATGTACCAAACAACATATATTCATTGAGCCTCGTTTAGAAGCTACCAGTACTTCAAATGGCGGCAGTTTGGTTGCCTACTGTGTTCTCAAGAGTAAGCAGTAGGCAACCAAACTGCCGCCTTACTCAATGAAATAAAGGACGTAACATTGACATCATGACTTACCACTTGCAGACAGCACGTAGAACTTGTTCGTCGGGAGCGAGTGGAGTACCGGTGATGGTACCGCGACCAACACGTGTCATAAGCTCATCAAATCGTCGCAGTTGAGACTTTGCTTTAGCTTTCCGGTATTGGAACCTGAAACACAGTAAAAATGGTATTGTATAAGCATTAGTCTTTCATACGTATTAAGGGCATCGCATCTGAAAATAGACGACAAATGTCTTAGGTTGAGTCATTAGTCCTCGGACAAAGTTATAGCGATGATTTCTAGAGATCATAACTCGGGAAAGAAGTGACAAAGACGGACGAGCGAGGCATCGTAAGATAGAGTATAAAAAGCTCTTTCAAATACATCCTACTGAGTACACCTGACTATCTTCTGTGCTTGAGCGTGAGGAGAGAAAGTGCCATGCCGGCGCGAAAATCCATGTCATACTGCTTCAGAGCATGAGGTACCCATCGACCAAGCTTTCGCACTTTGCCGATTGACTTCAATCCTCGAATAATTGTGGACTGACTTCTCAAGGGTGACTGCCAGTTCACGAGTAGTTTGATACGGATCGGCTTCCACCTGGCTCCACAGCACGTCCAAATCCAACTCCATTGAGAGTCCCGCACTATCTTCGTTTTCGATGGAACGGTCGTCCGAAGTGAACTTCGTGTGCCACTTGTGGATTGTGCATCTAGCAGAAGCACCCTTCTTATAAACTTCCTTAGTACGTATGTCGATCTCCGCGGGTTTCTGGCCAAATTAAAAAAGAAATAGGATGGTGTTGCGGAGGTGGAATTGCGACAGCTTGAAATCATGGGACATGATTGCAGGAAAGGAAACAGTTAGGTGTGTTCGTTAGCATGTATTTTGAAGAGCTTTCTATACTCTATCTAACAATGCCACGCGCGTCCCTTTTTCGTCTCCTCTTTCCCGAGTTATGATCTCTAGAAGTCATCGCTATCATTTTGTCCGAGGAATTATGACTCAACCTAATATAAGAAATTAGAGCAGGAAGGTTGATATGGTAGCTGGAACGCTAGGTCAGGAAGGATGCGGCGCTTTATGTCACTTCTGGAGGACGACTTACACATTCTTCAATGATCGATCGAACCATTCAATGACAAGAATCGATCGTTTTGAATGATAGCCCACCTCAATATTTCGAAAGATTTAGATGCAGAGCGAACAGAAGGGGACATCTTTCATAGGATCAGCTCGGTAGTGCCAATCACATGAATGCCATTTCCAGCATGAACGTGAAGAATGATACTGGTCATGCAAGCGCAAAACGAATACCCATCCCATAAGCACGCAAAGGTGAGCGAGCATAAATCTACCAATCTAAATCTGCCTCAGTCTTACATCCATCGTTTGTGAAGAAAAACGTAAAGACCCACCCAATAAATTCATACGCAGCCGATATTAATGATACTCCAATGAGCAAAAAAAGCACGATCAGTGTGATCACCAACCACAACACTAAATAACAAATCTCAAATTAGAAGAGTTCCATTACCAGATATACTAGGTTCACCCTGAAGTACAATTATTGTGGTGCTTTCTTGTTCCCCGATTCATTATCCTTGAACCAGGTTTTTTTGTTAAAAAAAGAACTTGGAACATATTTCATTGAAACTTTTAGCTTGAAATGGGCGGATTTGTTGAAGCAACTTGAAATTGCTCTCACAAATGAGGGACTAATCGTTACAGAGGATAAGATTATATCAAAATGCGTTGGTAGGCACATGTTCGATCAACAAATCTTCGAAATAGCTATTGGTACGCAGTTGTCTTGCGACTATCCAACTCAGAACAAACTCTTTCCTCAAACGGATGCTGGCTATCTGCTACATACTCGCTATTACTTCACTATCTCGACTATCTCTCGAAATGAGCAGAATAACATGCTAGCACGAGGGGTAACGGAACTTCTCCCCTATCGCGGCATTCTCCCTTGCGGCATGCGGCAAATGTCACTGCAATTACCGTGCACACCCCGCCTCCCGCCAATCGATAGGAAGCGAAATTTTTCCTTGACTGGCTTGCTTTTTCATTGAATTTTATCGTTTTTTCTTCTGTTTCTTTTCAGTTTTCATAATTATTAGACTTGATTAATTAAAATGACTCCTCCTATATAAACGACGATCAAGACAGATAAAGGACTCCCTACCTCATAAATTGCGCGCTCCATTCTTCCATCGCAATCCTGCGATAGGCGGCGGGTGCGGCGTGTGCGACGCCGTGTTAGGGGAGAAGGTCCCGGACCCTAGCACGAGTCTCCGCAAGGTTACCTTCCCATACCACCATGCTCCTTCTATTGTAATCCCATAGTAGCCAACCCTCGAAAAAAGAGTAGGTCGAGGACAAGTAGAGAGATGGGTTGGGATGAAATGAAGGGATCCAACAAAGGGATTTAACAAACTAGTAACGATTGGAGGGCAATAGAAGCTGACTAGTAAGGATACACTGAGGAGAATTATAAGATTTTTCTCCGAAAAAGGTTATTGATGCTAGGTATCTAGAATAAGAACTATGAGCAGACATCTTTCTCATTAAATGTCTCCATACAGTGGTAAAGTGGGATAGTGCGAAGCACCTCTTTCAAAAATTTTTCCCACTTGAGAGTGATTCATCTGAAATAACAGCACATATTAGAACGCGACATCAGGTGAAACATAAGAGAATGAATGAACGAATGTCAACAGCTTTTTCGTCTTATATTGAGGACTACTAAAGCGGATAATATCGGATTCATAGCCAACAGCATGTTTCTCTTGAAACGCCAATGTCATGAGAGCACAAAATATTTCCCCATTGCTTACATTAGACTACTTTATGAGCACGTTCCAAAGAGATAGAATGTGAATCAGACTTTCTCAAAAACTCTTGCTAAGAATTTTTTTGTGAGGTCGGAAAAACGATTTCTACGAAATTCGATCTACTTAGAGGAGTGTAAGGACAGATTTTTCAGCATTGATCAATCTCGTTCTTGAAATGTCCCAGCTTTCAACCTCCACTCAGATTGGTGGTGCCTTCAAAATGTGTACGTTTTTTAACCAGTGAAATGTGATGGTTTCCCGATGAACATGACAGTGCTTTTACCCTCCAGACGAATCTGATTTTAATTAACCGACCACTGAAGGGTAAAGGTTGATGGCTTGATTGGCCTGAGCGGGTTCTGATCCGGTATACAATCTTCGGACGCATGGAATAGTGCACCCTTGGCACTACACCCCTCTCACCCACCTTATGTACATCCAAAAAATAAATGAATAAAGGCATGCTATTTGACTGATTTAAAAGGTTGGTTTCCCGCCTAGCTATGTAAGTCTCAAGAGAGACATGAGATACGGTACTCGAGAGTGGAGCATTGTTGGAAGTTGAATAAATTATAACTCGCCCTGAAGGCATGGTTAAGAGCTGCGGCCATATTGAGAATCTTTCTAGCCTTTGGATGGATCACTTGAAAGAAAATGAGCTTCTTCCACATAAACCCTCGATCGACCGAAGTTCCTGCTTCTGCTTCTAGCAGATACTTATTAAGGAACTGTGCACAAAATGGGGAGCAAGGTGGATCAGTCACCATCTGGGAGCTTTAGCTCACCGAGAGGTACAAGGTAAAAACAAAATTATCAATCCGGAGGTCCAGGGATCAATCCAGATTTATAATGTTCAGGTGGAGAGAAGATTAGAAAAGAAGAGCCAACCAACTCACTTCTTGATTCTTCAGAAATGAGATGATCTGCTAAACTCATGAGGAGCTGGAAATTCTCCCTTATTAAAGGTAGCCATTCACTCGTTTACATTCGTGAAGTTAAACTGCTGAACTGATGAAACAAAAGAGAAATATGGCAGGAAAGGATTCAACAGGAAAAAAGGAAGGAAAATAAGATGACCACTTCTGAGCCTTTGTGTTGGTCTTTCTAAGAAAAATAATGGAGAATCAGATTTTAGGATCGACAAGTTCATGGCTAATCCAGACATGAGCATGATTGGATGAGTTCGCGCCAAGCACTTGTCTACTCTCCAATAGTTCGGGAGCTCTCAAATGTAAACGGATCCACGAGCCAAAAAATGCCCTCTCCAAAAATACACTAACAATTCAGAAGATTGTTTCAGTAAATCAAGTACGAGTAATTGGTGAGGAGATTGACTTCTAGACTTGTTGAACATCTGAAGTCAATGAGGTATTACGGAAATAGGTGACTTTGCCGGATCAGAGTTTTACGCTGAACAAATGATGAAACATCTAAGCCAAGTTTCACCATGCCAACACCCGTGACTGATTTTCCTTGAATTCACAAGAGTTCTTCGATCAATTTAGTAGTTGAGAGGGAATCACTGCGCTTGCGCGCTCTGAAGACCTTCTAAAACGTAATATTCACCTAACGCATAAGCTTCTGAGGACTCCCGAACGGGAACATCGAATATTCGTCAGGGAATGGGAGGTGTTTACGTTCATTTTACGTTCATCCTGCATGTCAACATGCTATGACTCTTCTATTAGGATTTCGGGAAGCTTCAAGAAATTGTCCAAAACAACATCAGAACATATTATGGCTTACACCTCAGCAACGGGGCAGATACTGAAGTGTTTGTCACTTAACAGCCCACTATATATTCGGGAAACGATTATCGATCGTGCGCGCGCAAAATCAATTGCGCATTTCTGGGCATTTGGGCATGGTGCAATCAGAACTGTCCATTCAGGCATCCCAGAGCTTAGAATTATGTGAGGGCTTATTTTTCGTATGACATTCTTCCAAGACAAAGTTTCTACACTCCTAGACAACACTTGTACCGTTAAGTTTTGGCAAAGCATTGTGATTAGTGAGTGGCGCGGGGAGTTCGATCCCCGCGCCACTCACTAATCACAATGCTAGTGTCAGACAAAGTATTTCCAGCATCTAAAGATAGTATGTCCGATGCAGAACGACTGTTCACTTATACAACACATTAGGTAATCTTTTATGAAATAGAAGGAACCTATGAGCAATCCTCCATGAACGATTCCACGTTCATTTCAAATGCAACAGAATAAAAAGATAGATCCAGAAGTATATGAAAGGACTTCATTTGGTATTCAAAGAATAATGCTGAATTCAAATAACATTCGCGGAAACTCATATAACATTTGAGAAAATCAGAGGACCTTTCCTCTGCAACAAGGATGCCAAAAGTGAAGTCTGGCCAAAATAAATATCACAAGCCGTAGAGGGGTATATTATAGAAAAAGTCCTTTGTCTCCGGCAAAACCTACATATTTTGAAATGAAAACTCGTATAACATTTGAGAAAAACAGAGGACCTCTCCTCTGAAATAGGGATGCCGAAAGTGGAGGCTGACCATGATAACTGTCACAAGTACTTGGAGTAACTAGTAATTTCGAGTTCGGCTTGCATTCGGAATCGCACTGGTGCTCTGAATGCGTGTATGGCCTACAAAATGACTTAGGATGGCCATCTAAGGTTCAGTCTCTTATTCTCCCGGACAATTTCTGCACCAAATGACCAATCCCGGAGGAATCACCAAAGAGCTTATGCTTCCAGTCAATATTACGTCTCAAAAGGTTACCAGAAAGCACAAGGACAGTGCTTTTTTTCAAGGAGAATTGCACTCGAGAATCGACCTTCAAAAAAAAAAACAGTTTTCCACTACATCTCCTCGAAAGTAGGGCTTTTTACTCCGAGAAATTTACTTAGCATAAGCTGTAACATCATGCTGATTTCGGTTGAAGAATGTGATTCAGGCGTCCGTCATGAAGATGACCGTTGAGGAAAACTTCAGCCGTGGATGTTATAAAACGAGAACAAAGTCTGAGTAGATGATTGCAATCATCCAATCACCATTTCGAAAGCGGTCATAACGGAGAGAGGTAGAAAAGCAATCGGGTAAGGGGCAAAGCTCAAACTTGACGGATGGCAAACGACACTAAAAGGCTGTTCAATGAAGACGGGAGAAAGAGGGAGAGACAGCGCATGAGCTCATTTTAATGATTACCTATATGAACTGATACTGCCTACTGAGGAACAAACTTTTTCGGAGAAGGCCGGGAACCGTCACATATTTCAGATCTTACAATAGCTAACAGGGCACCGGTAGTCACATCGCAGAAGAGATTTGTTATTCAAGTCAGAGGGATTACTCTAGAGTAGATCCTCAGACTACACATGAAGGGCACACTCATCCATACGAGTAAAATGAGGCCATCTTGGGCTTTAATAGCTAGGCAGAGATGTTCACCACCATTTCACAAATTAGTTGACCTCTTCAAGCACGGCCTTTTCCATCATATGCTTGCCCACTTGCTACTTTGGACCCAGAAGTTTCTTATGGTCTGGCTTCAGCGGACCTTTCTTGAAAAAAAAAAATCCATCCTTCTTCCCACAGTGTCTCGATGGTGCTTTACGAGCATGTTACAGACTCAGTTCATAACAAAACCCAAAGCCCATGTTTCTGTGAAGCCTCAAAAACAAAGTAGAAGTCTTTACCTTATTTATCCCATACTGTATGAACCTCGTTTCGATTTCCTTCTCGATCAGTCACGGTTCGAATGCGCATAGGGCCTATACAATGACTCGCAGTTGCAATCCCTGCTGATAAAAAGTCAGTGTTCCTATCGTCCCAGACGAGTTTGGCATTAATTGACCAGTTCCAGAGCGATGGAGTGCTCGGATGGCTTGGGCGAGTATCGATCGGGGAACGGATTCCCGGATCATGTGAGTGTGACGGTGGCCCACCTGCCGCTTCACCACTTCCGTCCTCAACAAACTATCTGTTATCAAAAAGAAATATTTCGAAAAGTTCTAGAAAAAACCCATTGATCAAACTAATTGGGAAAGGAGTTTAACGAAGGGTCTTCGTTGTCAAAAATGGCTCTAGAATGAAAGCCTAAATTCAGGAGAGGTCCAAGGTCCGTAAGATCGATACCTGGACAGAGACAACAATGTAAACCTCATATGGGAACTCTGACTCCTACATGACTCGGCCAGTGCATAAAGATCATTGTGAATATCATCTTTTTGAAGTGAATATTCAAATTCAGATCGCCAAAAAATGGGATGACCAATGCCGAAAGAATTCAACATGCGGCTTCTGTTCAGGAGCTGATATGGCTTTGAATGAGTTGGAATAAATTCGGTGAACTTTCGTCCGGGCAGGAGCGGGTGGCGGTTATAAAAACATCCAGATGAGTTCCACTTCAATATTTTCAGTGACCACAGCGGTGTCCTTGAATAAGATACAATGGGCCGACGACAACGACGTGTGCATAGGTAGTTGTGTACGAAGGGGCCTGGGGCGAGGTCTTTGTAATTGGGCATTGTGTATGGAGCGTAGAGGCGGAAAAGAAAACGAATTAGAACGAACTGATGAAAAACAAGCACCAACAACGGCCAGTATTGTCGAGGAAATGAGCTTGAGGTTGATCAAGGGTCCAGCGGATTTACTAAATTCTGCTATTCTCACTTTTGATGGTGGCTATCCGACTTCGAGCCAATGCTTTCAGCATGCGAAGCACTTTGGGTTGTAACTTGAGGTACTAGAAGCAATGACAGTCTTGGTTGGAATGGACAGAACACGTAGTTCTATTGTTTGACATTTCCACTAGATCGAGTTATCACCTTTTACCACCTGGATACCTGTTGTCAAGAGTGTGTAATAATAATGTAGCTCACTATAGGAATAGACGGACCAACAAAAAATCCGGAAAGCATCTGCTAGTCATAAGCATTCGTGCTTTTAAAAAATTCTCAAAGATCGCTTCAAACAGGTTCACGAACAACAGTGTTTGGAACGCGCCACGTGTGCGACTTTCATTCGAGAGACTGGTGGGATTGAATGACTACTACAATTCCAAATCTATCGTCTAATATTTTCGTGCCAATCTGAAAATTCCTTTCGGCTGACTCCGAGTTTTAGAACCACATAAACCTAATGAAGAAATCTGTTTGGATATAATATTCTAGCGGACAAACTCTCACCTCAAGATATTTAGTCTTCTGGTAAATAGCAAGGGCTTGAGAATCAGTAGCCTTTCGACAAAAATAAAATCCTGGTCCCAAAGTGAATGCCCGCTTATCATCATACTGATAGGACAACGACTGTAAAGTGTGGATTGACCTTTGATGCTTTGCTTAGTTGAAACGAAGGGGTACATTTCCGAAGCATGCACTGATAGGTGAGGAGTTTGCTATGGAAGTGGGCTTCCACTTACTCATTGATTTCACGGCTCATTTCCTCGAATGTCCGCGGTAAGTGAGTAATCCATGTTTCTCGAGATTCGATGCTTAAAACGTCTACTTTGCGAAGGCAACAAACAAGGGAGAAATACGGTGAATAAGCATGGTATAAAAAAGGAACTTTCCAAGCGCCCAGTTACAAGATTTAGATTATTTAGATTTCAGATGAGGCCCTCAACGTACACCTATAACCTCCAATGAGGATCCACAGAAATAGGATGTCTGTTCCCTCTTCTTCATAAGCCCTCTTCCTTATACATTTTCCCAGACAAATTAGGCTCACTACTTCTCTGGATTCAAAAGACGCGATTGAAATTTGACGTTGAGAAACTCTTTAGGTACCTTCACAGAACCTGTAGACGTTTTAACTCAAGTTCAACAAAGGACACCAGTAAGTCCACGAATAAACCCAAACTTTAGTAGGGAATTCACTACCAGCTCATCCATGTCACCTCATGGTCAGTCCCAGACCGAGTTCTTCAAGTTGTAACAAAAAGGGGCCAGCACCACCATTTAAGAGTTTTTTCGACTTATATTCATGAAGCACTTGCCAAAAAATCTGGTTTGAAGGTCGATTGCTCTCATGCCAACGTCACATCGGTATGCAAGTAGGATGCCAGCTTCGTGCAAAAAAGAAACTATGGTTAGCATATTAGTGTGCACTGAATGATAGGTTTGGAGTTCTACTAATAGCGACAAGGTCGAGGTAAGCTGGACTTCCTCAACGACCAAAAACCACTGAGCTGCTCGCGTATGCTTTGGCGCCAAAATCCATTGGCATTGAAGCCGGCGTTATAAGATTGAGTACCCACATACCACACAAGCACTTGGAATTGGTAAATCTTTAAAAGCCAATGAATACCGAATTAGGCCATGGGAGTTTCACGGAAATTTGACGTCAACTTATAAGCGCTACATTATGGGCTCCATAAAAAGCACTTCTGAGAAAAGCTAAGCTAACTAGTCCAATTCCATTTGGAACTAAAATTTCTCACCGTTCACGCTCTATTGGTTTTCCAATCTAGCAGAAATTCTGTAGTCAACCTTAAAAAGGTTTGGTACCGATGCAACGAATGTTTCGAGATGAATTATGAAAACTATATTGACTTGCTGCGAATTATTGCCAATTTTGTGTTGCATGCCATCTAGGCGAAAACGTCGTTGTCAAAATCTTTGGATGAAACAGATTTTCAAAAGCCCAAGGATTCAGCAGTGGAGAAACAACGAGCATTTCCTTGATTCGCACAAAAACTCCCGGAAGAAAAGCCAGGAAAGCTAGAGGAGCAAAGACCTGGTCGCATGACGTCACTCCACCAAAGTTGCAGCGCAATCCGTTACCCTAGTAGGCACTGTGCTGTACGGGCGTTTGCCTTCTGGACGAAATGGCAGATGGGACGGCCAGGAAGTACAATAACTTTTTTAGAAAAAGTGAGGTCAGGTAGAGTATGAAGGTAGAACTCTTTAGGGATCGATCAATCACGTCTGAGGATGCGGCCCCGTATTTGACTTTCAGTCGGAATCATAGTGGCGGTCCGAGGACGCATGTGGCCTCTACGATGAGCTGCTGTGGCCAGCCGATGAGCAACTCACTGTACTGATCCGGAAAAACAAAAAAAAAGGCGACAATGCTGAGATCAAATTCGAGCTCGAGGCTCAAGACATATTCAGAATTAGACATTTGGCCCAACTGACCTGACATATCTTTTGGATTTCTCCTGTTATTTTTTTCTGGCAGACTTGAAAATTATTTTCGATAAATTTCTTAATAGGCTGGGTGGATAGCGAAATCACCTCGAGCAAAAAACAAGGTCTAAAAGCATCTCTTTTTTTAATTACATCATCGAAACCAGTGAACCTATGAGAATTGAAGGAGGGTGTGGCCATGCTCTGGAAATATTGACATAGCCAGGAATCCTATTTTTGCTCTTTTCGTTTTGCACTTCTGATGCCTTGAAGAGTAGATGAGCTTTCGGAAAGAATGGAAAGGACAAAACCAAAATGAC
This sequence comes from Haemonchus contortus, assembly GCA_000469685.2. NCBI lineage: Eukaryota > Metazoa > Nematoda > Chromadorea > Rhabditida > Trichostrongylidae > Haemonchus > Haemonchus contortus. The sequence goes on from LS997563.1 coordinate 7,829,816, forward strand.
AGTTCATCTAACGATTTCAAGGAAATATAAGTATAAAAACAAAATGCTCAAAATAGAATAACTGAGGTTTCACGAACAATTAGCTCTTGGGCGAACTTTCGTTGCTTCTGAAAGTTGGACCCTTTCACATCTGTGTCACCCTTTCCTCTGAAAAGTTCAAAGTTTTGAAAGTTGATGAGCAAAAACTACTTGTCATTAGTGAAAATGAGATTTTTAGCCACTCGAAAAGCTCAGAAATTGTTGACCGCAAGATTGATCTGAATTATGTTTCAGTAGAAGTAAAAACAGATTGCCTCCACAGAAAAAAATGTGAGGAATCAAGCTCACACTCCACTAATACTTTAAAAAAACAAAAAAAAGATAGAAAAAACAGAAGATATCAACGGAGGGAGTATGAAGATGCCCAGAGGCAAGTCAAATTTTCCAACGATTTACTGTTTTTCTGGCCCCTTGGATAGAGCAGGTTCCAAGGGAACGGACGCAACTGAACTCCTTCAGATCCCCTCGGATCAGATTCATTTGAGATTGAGATGAACCACTCGACGAGACGAGTAACTACCATTGGCTAGGCCCTACAGTCTATCGACAATTCAAGAAACCTTTTGAACACTCTCACGACCCTCCATGAAAGAGGGAGGCCTCAAACGCCAAAATTCGCCTCTTATACTAGAGTGCACCAATTGTGAAATATCACTTTCATGGAACCGCTCTCAACGCGAAGAAAACATCCACTGGCAGTACAAAGGAGATTGAAAGTTGCACAAAGAACCGTGAAGTAAGAAGATTCGTCATCAGTTTGGCTACGATATAAACTCCCCCCGATGTGGTACCATTACACTCAATAGAGGAAATGAAGCTTCCGTCAAGACGTCGAAGTCTCCCCAGCGTTCCTGGAGGTCTCTGTAGAGCAAAACTCTCGATTTTTCACATGAACCTCGATATAAATCAACCAGCTTGGTTTTCTACATCAAACGACCCTTGATATTACTACTCAATCTTAATAGATTTATACTTCGCCCTGTTCGAATCTCAGTTTCGTTCCAGCAGACTCTTCGAGCACAGTTCAAGGTGATTTCGAAGTTTCCTTTACAGGTTGAGAGGCGGAAGATTGTGTTGAATAGACCATCGGTGACGAAGAGAGCCAGGAAATCTACCGACTTCGCAAAAATAAGGACTAAAAGCAGTGAAAGTAGAAGCTGTACGAGGTTATCACCATTGAAATTTCCTGAAAGGGATACTTGGACGAGATTTCAGTTATTGCATTCGCATAAAGAGCTGACTACGGCAAAAAGAGCAGACCACATCGAGCCGAAAATGCCTACAGCATCGTTGGAACTCGTCCGCCCTAAGGTGTGGAATACAGCCGATATAGCATTTGAGCCTTTATACCGCTTTATTTAGGTCGTTTCCCGATCTTACAGTACCTCATAATGTGTACGTTGGAGCCGAAAATTGAGCCATAAGAGGAATTGGACGTCTTCCAAAGCACCCTTCCTCCTATCGTATCTCACCACGTAATCTGCTTTTTTAGCTATCTCGTCTCAGTATATTGTCTTTAAGAGAATACTTTACTTCAAACGTCAACGCTTCAGAAAAATTTATCCAGGAATTTTCCCCATGATTGGAGAAGACTTCTGGAGAAAACGCTTCTCGCAAAGGGTTCATGAGAAAATCTGTCGTCATGGGTCTGCGAGCGTGACATTATGAGACATTAGGTCAATTTCCAAAATAAAACTGTGATAGGCGCAAGTTTGAACATCTCTTAGACAAGCCCTAAGATTGACCATGAATAGCACCTCCTGCCAATGCAGGCTTGAACATTCGAATGGTCACATTTAGGTGGCAAAGGAGAAGTGTAGAGTTTTCAGGGGAGAAACCGAGGAGAAGAAAAGAGTAGGGTTGGTGAGGTGAGCTGCTGGCGGCTGAAAGTAGTACTCTGAAAAGTGGGTTCTGCTCGAATGGATGTTTTCACACCTGGATCGGATGAACTAATCTTCTTTCGAGTGATATTTATCATCTGTTTATTATTAACATTCATTCCATTCTAACTTCAGATCAGTTCACCCTATCACAGGACAAATATTTAACAAGGAAAACAATCGAAGCCGAGTATAGCTCATTCCAACTCGCATACTCTTAATCGACGGTCATACTAAGCTCAAGTTACTAACCATCTATTATTATGGTGCGTGGAAGCGCCGCCAAGAAGAAAAAGAAGGTGAGTGACACATTCCAACTCATCTGACAAAGATTTCAGCAGGCTTCGAGTCGTGACTAGGCAGTTTGAACGGAGTTGACACATCTCAGCCTTCTGCACTATCGCCCGACAAGGAGGGGAGCTTCAGAATGATGTCTAGCACAGACCCTGGAACGAATTCATACGATGGAAAGCTAAGTGATGGGAGGATGTGTCCTGAGCCTGGCCAAATTCTGCTCTCGGAGTTGGATTGTATTCAGCATGGACCTCTTACAGATACATCGACTTCCTGCACTCTCAGTCTCTCTTCTCTGTGATTCTTCTTCTTGACCAAACAGAATCCAGGTTCAATCCTAATGAAGGCGACTATTGAGTTCTCTGAACGTTGCGAACTCCTCTGAGTAGGCAACATGAAGATGACCGTCATCGGTTCACTAATTCTTAGAAATGGAAAAGCCTGCTGTTGTTATGGGATATCACATCCTATCACAACTGGAGTAGTCACACTTTCAAGGTCGATGCTTGAAAAGAGTGTACTAACCGGAATTCAGGAAGGCTTAGCGAGCACTGTCCCAAGTTCATATCTGAACTGATACCTCCCTTCACAGGATTTCGGGTTTAGCACTCCTATACTAGTCAAATCACCAAGTGATGTCACCGTTACCACGCCAGATCAATCTCCTGTCAGAAAAGGCAAGGCTGGCCTTCAGAGAAATCCAAAAAAAAGACGAATGTTTGATCGGTGGAGGTCAACGTTGATCCAACACTCTGCCTCTCGTGCTTACTGGAGCGAACGTTCGATGGAACCTTCACGCTTTGAATGATGGATGATGTTGTCTCTAAGGATAAAGATAATATCAAGTGATAAAGTTCATGGAAGCTAAAAGTGGGTGGGTATAATCAGTCCAGGACGCAGCAACGTGCAATCATGCGGGAAACAAGGTGCTCTACGAGCAGAGCCAGTGCTAACCCCACTATCAGCTCTAGTCAGCTGTGTATGCTTATCCGAATCATTCTCTGTCTTCTTACTTGCATTCAGATTTGCATTGTCAGCGACGAAATCCTTATCAAGCGATACTCACAGTCAGAGTACTTATCAACACTATCATCATTCCTGCAGGGCAGCGTCTGCACCTATAAGTTGGAGACAAAAGGATATCATCACCCAGCGTGACCAACGTTGAGGCTATCTAGTAGCACATTTAAAGAATTCTATTTCACGAGAATGTATCGTATAAGTATGCCACAGTTGATAAAGTACAGTAGTGGGCGGGAGAAGGTAATGAATGCTAGGTTTATCGCCTCTTCTGTATTCGGGGCAGTTTTGCGGGACATACGAAGCAAGGCGGGATAACAGAAGAAAGGAGAAAGTGATAACGGCTGATAAGAAGTGATAGAAGGCATCAGAGGAGAAAAGGATGGTGTATATGCTGGCTCCTTCGTGTCGAATGTGGCAACTTGAAAACCTGTTGTGATACGAGGGATATAACTGAACCATGGTAAGGTAGTGAAAAAAAGTGATTTTTCGACGGACGCGTGCAACGGACGTTCTCCGGGGATGGCGGTCGATAGACCCGAACATACAACAAATACACACACCGTCACACACACAACAAACAAGCCTTGACACACACATACATGAGCACACACACACAACACACACACAAACAGACACACCGACACACACAACAACAGCAAACACACACACGTACAAATACACGTACACAACAAACATACACACATACGCAAAAAACACATCCGACACACACGTACACAAACACACACACATATACATAACAAACATACATACACAAACACACATTTACACAACAAACATAACGACACACACAGCGACAGAAACACAACGACACCTACGTACAGCGACACACACACGACACACACATTCACAGCGACAAATAGAGCTACACCCACACAGCGGCACACGCCACACAGCAAACACACATACCGTCACACACACACGAGCGCACATACACATACATAACATACATACACACACATACACAGCACACATACCGACACAGGCAGCGACACCTACAGCGACTTACACAGGTGCAGCGTTACATACAGCTACACCCACACGCCGACATGTACAGCGACGCACCCGCACAAAACAAAGACACATAATGTCACACGAACAAGCACAAATACACACAAACAACAAGCATACACACACCATACACAATACTCACTCACAGTGACACACACAACGAGACGTACAATACACACTCACAGCGTACACAATACTCGCTCACAGCGACACACACAACGAGACGTACAAAACACCGATACGCACACAAACACACACCGACATACACCGACACATACACACATACACAATGACACACACCGACAGACATACAAAATCACATACACCGACACACATACAAAAACACACCGACACACTCCATACACACAGCGACACATATACATCAAAGCACGCCGATACACACAGACACAACCGATACATACATACACATACACACAAACACATACACAACAAACACATACCATACACAATCATACATATACATATAGACAAACACACCGATACACACACAAGCACACATTTACACAATAAAAACAGACAGAACAAACACATCGACACACACATACATAAACGGATACACCATCACACATGTATACAACAAACACACACCGACACACCCACACAACACAACAACAACAACACAAGCACACGCCGTCACACACCACACATACCACCGACCACAATGACACACAATACAAAAGCATACACTCATACACAACCAACACACACCAGCACACCCACACCCAACAAAAACCACACCGACACACATGGACACACGCCGGCACACCATGCACAAGCATACATGCATACACAACAAACACACACACACCGACACATACACATGCACAATAAACAATAATACACCATAAACAATATCACACAACAAACAGACATAGACAAATATATACAAGAAACACACATAGCGACACACATCACACACACATATACAAACACACAGCGATACTCACACCGATACAAACAATGTAAACACACACCAACACAAATACACACAGCGGCACACCATCGACACACGGCACAACACCGACACACACACAACAACAACAACAAACACACAGCGACATACACACACACACACAAGCACACATACAATACACAACAAACATGCACGCACATATAAACAAACACCGACATAGACACACATATATACATAACAAACATATCCACACAAACATACATATACATAACAAACAATAACCACACACACATACACACACATACACACATACATACACACATACATACACACACATACACACATACCACATACATACACACATACACATATACACACATACATACATACATACATACACACACATACACACATACAAACATACATACATACACACAGCGACATACGACACACACACAACACATACACACATACACACATACATACACAAACACATATACACAGCGACATACGACACACACACGTACACACATACACACATACACATATACACACATACAAACATACATACATACACACATACACACATACCTGCATACAGCGACATACGACACACACACGCAACACATACACACATACACACGTACTCACATACACACGTACACACACATATACACACATACAAACAAACATACATACACACATACACACATACAAACATACACACATATACACAGCGACATACGACACACACACGCAACACATACACACATACACACATACACACACATACACACGTACACACACATATACACACATACAAACAAACATACATACACACATACACACATACAAACATACACACATACACAGCGACATACGACACACACACGCAACACATACACACATACACACATACACACACATACACACATACATACACACACAAACACATACACACAGCGACATAGACACACACACGCAACACATACACACATACACACATACTCACATACACACATACATACACACACAAACACATATACACAGCGACATACGACACACACACGCAACACATACACACATACACACATACTCACATACACACATACATACACACATACACACATACATACACACATACACACATACAAACATACACACATATACACAGCGACATACGACACACACACGCAACACATACACACATACACACAGACATACACACACACATACATACATACATACACACAGCGACATACGACACACACGCACCACATACACACATACTCACATACACACATACATACACACATACACACATACACACATACACACAGCGACATACGACACACACGCAACACATACACACAGACATACACACACATACACATACATACATCGACATACGACACACACACGCAACACATACACACATACACACAGCGACATACGACACATACACGCAACACATACACACATACACACAGCGACATACGACACACACGCAACACATACACACACACACATACATACATACAGCGACATACGACACACACGCAACACATACACACATACTCACATACACACATACACACAGACATACACACACATACACATACATAAATACATACACACAGCGACATACGACACACACACACGCAACACATACACACATACACACATACATACACACATACACACATACGCACATACACACAGCGACATACGACACACACGCAACACATACACACATACACACATACTCACATACACACATACACACACATACACATACATACATACACACAGCGACATACGACACACACGCAACACATACACACATACACACATACTCACATACACACATACACACATACTCACATACACACATACACACAGACATACACACACATACATACATACATACACACAGCGACATACGACACCACATACACACATACATACACACATACATACACACACAGCGACATACGACACACACACGCAACACATACACACATACACACATACTCACATACACACATACATACACACATACACACATACACACATACACACATACACACAGCGACATACGACACACACGCAACACATACACACATACACACATACTCACATACAGCGACATACGACACACACGCAACACATACACACATACACACATACTCACATACACACATACACACAGACATACACACACATACACATACATACATCGACATACGACACACACACGCAACACATACACACATACACACATACATACACACATACACACATACACACATACACACATACACACAGCGACATACGACACACACGCAACACATACACACATACACACATACTCACATACACACAGCGACATACGACACACACGCAACACATACACACATACACACATACTCACATACACACAGACATACACACACATACACATACATAAATACATACACACAGCGACATACGACACACACACGCAACACATACACACATACACACATACATACACACATACACACATACGCACATACACACAGCGACATACGACACACACACGCAACACATACACACATACACACATACATACACACATACACACATACGCACATACACACAGCGACATACGACACACACGCAACACATACACACATACACACATACTCACATACACACATACACACACATACACATACATACATACACACAGCGACATGCGACACACACACACGCAACACATACACACATACACACATACATACACACATACATACACACACAGCGACATACGACACACACACACACGCAACACATACACACATACACACATACTCACATACACACACACATACACGCATACATACACACACACAGCGACATACGACACACACACGCAACACATACACACATACACACATACTCACATACACACATACATACACACATACACACATACATACACACATACACACAGCGACATACGACACACACGCAACACATACACACATACACACATACTCACATACAGCGACATACGACACACACGCAACACATACACACATACACACATACTCACATACACACATACACACAGACATACACACACATACACATACATACATCGACATACGACACACACACGCAACACATACACACATACACACATACATACACACATACACACATACACACATACACACATACACACAGCGACATACGACACACACGCAACACATACACACATACACACATACTCACATACACACAGCGACATACGACACACACGCAACACATACACACATACACACATACTCACATACACACAGACATACACACACATACACATACATAAATACATACACACAGCGACATACGACACACACACGCAACACATACACACATACACACATACATACACACATACACACATACGCACATACACACAGCGACATACGACACACACACGCAACACATACACACATACACACATACATACACACATACACACATACGCACATACACACAGCGACATACGACACACACGCAACACATACACACATACACACATACTCACATACACACATACACACACATACACATACATACATACACACAGCGACATGCGACACACACACACGCAACACATACACACATACACACATACATACACACATACATACACACACAGCGACATACGACACACACACACACGCAACACATACACACATACACACATACACACATACACACATACATACACACATACACACATACGCACATACACACAGCGACATACGACACACACGCAACACATACACACATACACACATACTCACATACACACATACACACACATACACATACATACATACACACAGCGACATGCGACACACACACGCAACACATACACACATACACACATACATACACACATACATACACACACAGCGACATACGACACACACACACACGCAACACATACACACATACACACATACTCACATACACACACACATACACGCATACATACACACACACAGCGACATACGACACACACACGCAACACATACACACATACACACATACTCACATACACACATACATACACACATACACACATACATACACACATACACACAGCGACATACGACACACACGCAACACATACACACATACACACATACTCACATACACACATACACACAGACATACACACATACACATACATACATACATACATACACACAGCGACATACGACACACACGCAACACATACACACATACACACATACACACAGACATACACACACATACACTTACATACATACACACAGCGACATACGACACACACACGCTACACATACACACATACACACATACATACACACATACATACACACACAGCGACATACGACACACACACGCAACACATACACACATACTCACATACACACACACATACACGCATACATACACACACGTACACACATACACACAGCGACATAGGACACACACACAACACATACACACCGATGCAGACCACACACCGATACACACAACAAACACCGACACATACATATACAAGCACACACATACACAACAAACACACAAATATACACAGCGACACCCTCGAAGGACAAATAACCTTGCACAGAAATTAGGGACGAATGTTAACACGCGAGTGGTAGTTCATTCGGATTCTCACATATCAGCAGGGTAATTCGACCTAGTGATTCGACCATATCAAACCATCTTCGTACGATAGCATGAAGATCATCTCCTATGACACACCATGATGTCTAGTTATACCGTGTTCTGACTGGAAAAGATGTGTCCTTGAACTCTCAGATGAAGAACCGCTTGAACTCTCAGACCACGAATCAAATTCCATCAGAAATGCTTGAATCATCTCAGCTAAATCTTCAAGAGATCGTCGATCCAACGAGCTCTGATTGCGAGCCAGCATAGCCCAAGTCTTCAAAAAACCGATTTCTCATACCATCTATCACTCCACTAGACACTAGGCCGTGCTACCCTTTCCTGGATGCGCTTCGTTGCGCGCGTCCTTCGTAAGTAGGTCACACCGCAGCCGTCGCTTGCGACGGATCAGGCCGCGATACTTGACGGACGTCGCAATTGTCAGTGGGGCATGCGATTTGTGCCTGGTCCACGGCAGTCAGAGAGGGTAAGACGGACAAATGCAATCATACGCTTTAGTGACACTTGGTGGTACTGTAACGTCATCGTTAATCGTCATCGGACGTTCTCCACTCTTTCCAACTCGTATGCTTACGCTCACGCTCGTTTGCTGTTAGCATTGGATTTGGAATCGTTCTTAGCCGCTTCAGCGAATGAAGAACGGCTATATATTCCCCTTAACTTGTGTAGAATACGAACTATCGCATTTGCTGCTCATCAAGCAAGATCGTTCCATTCTGGACTAGCGTGACTGATGAGCTCCATGCAATTTCCAAGTTGAGACTCGGCTTTTTATTAAAGTGCTGAGAAAGCAAACATCCAATAGGAGTACTAAATTGTGAGGCAATCCCAGCAAGTCTTACGGACAGTACAGGGAGAAATCTTAAAAGCAAAACGTGGCATCTACCATTACTTGTGTAAACTTTGGGGTTGGCGTGGAAGGCGGAGTTACCCAGTCTTGCTCATTCTGAAATTCGCCATCGAAAAGAGTATGATAGTGTAAGTTCCAGGTACAGAAGGAAGAAAATGAATCATTACCAGAAGAGGAAAAAACTCAAAAAATGGAATTTGAAAAGAGAAGCAAGCTTGAAATGTCGCCAGAAATGAAAAAGAATAGGTAGTTTTCACAGCTGGAGACAGTAAAGAGGAAAGTTTACAAATGAAGTATAAATTGAAAGTTATTCTTTTCAGTAATGGTAATGAAGAAAATAAAGAAAAGTATGTTGTTAAACGTGTGATTGTAGTAACATACCACATGATGACATTTGTTTCAGAAGAAGAAGTTCCGGGAAAGATGATGTAGGACCGACGATGGGAGCTGAGAGAAATGTTAATGGACTTGAAGCAGAAGCACCATTGAGAAGCGATGACGCTTCACCGGCAGCAACCACTGGTGAAAGGTCTTGTGATAGTACAGAAAAAACGATTGATCCCACGCCGATTACGAAAGATTCTTCAAATGCTGACAGCGGCATTACTACTCATGCATCATCATCTGCCAAGACAAAAGGCGGCCAGACAGCAACGCTTACCACGTCTTTATCAGCTTCTGAGGTAAGTAAGTGATCAGTAGGATACAATGCCACTATGAGTAATGAATGAGTATTTAGATGAAAACGAGAGGTAGTTTTTCACAAAGGCCAGTGCGGCAACCAGGAAAGCATAGGAAGAAGACGTCGTCAAAGTACGCGATCACTTTTTACAAAATTGTCCCAACATAGTTTGTCGGTATGGGTAAGGGGTATTCATCATGAGGCTACTGCTCGCCAAATGCATCCGCTTTTTATTCAAAATCCGAGTGAGGTAGATGCGTGCTCAGTCTTTACAATTGCGAGAGCCAGCCAATGTACAAGACTGCGCTTCTGCTTTCTCAAAAAATCTGGTTCACTTATCCAACTCTGGGAGAGAGAGGCTTGGTTGACTTGGCTGAAACAATCACTTTGATATTTTATCCCTACCAAGACGCCATTTCTCCCTACCCATTTCAGTCCACTGATCACTCTGACTATTGGGTGTTGGTTCGCTGAGAAACTTCAACTCGTGTAGCAGAAGATGAAAGGAACGAGTTCTTAGTGACAAAGACCCAATGGACTACTTTTGCTAGCGTAGGTCCGAATCGAAACGTAACAGGCGCCCTCCCGAGGAAATCAATGATCAGCGAGACACTTTACAGGCGACAGGCGATGGCTAAGAGACAGCATGCAGCACTTTACGAGCCGTAGTAGTCATCTGAAATATTCCAAGGGAAAGCCGAGTCTACCAAACCAGTCACGTTTTTGATCATTTTTGATGGAAATAGCTGAAGTGAGCCGCTGCAAAAAAGTAAATCAGAGAAAGTCGCGAACTCTGACTGATCCTACTGACCGTCTCACTATAGTTCGACGCGGAAGCGTCCCGTACTCGCTATTTCGCACAGCTGCTTGAAGCGAGCTGACGCAACGCGAGTGTGGGCACACCATATCAAGATAGTTAGAACTGAAGACGGGTCAAACTTAGAGGTTACTGATTCATTTTTGTATTTTGCGAATAAGATCAGCAGCTGCATAAACAGACCCAAATGCTTTCATATTGTTTGCCGACCATGCTCTATAACTATATAGAACCTCGTAGAAACGAAGATTGAACACGATTTTTTTGAATTTACTTCCTCGAATGGTAATAGAGTCGAAATCTTATCCCGGTTCCCTAATTTAGTTCAGCCTCTTTTCAGGAATTCATCGAGTAGCACAGACTCCAAGGGGTTTAAGAGAGGCACTAGAAAAGCCAAGAGGTCGAAGAAGGTAACTATGCTTTGACTTATTGTTAGGTTCTTTGTAAGAGTATAGCTTTCAGTTTCAGCGTAAAAAGAGTAAGGTGTCTTACAAAACCAACGCCTCATCTGCCAAAAACGTCCGTTCGCGTAGCAAGAAGCTCAAGGATCGTTCGATGAAGACAGCAAAAAAAGGTATAACAATTACGGCGACACGGCACGATTGAAAAAAAAGGCAGCGCTGCAGGGTTGTCCTACATTTCAGGAGGGAATGTATCCGATGATGGAATACTGCGGGAAAATCAGCAAAAACCGCTGGTTGACTCTGGATCGGAGGAGATGCGCGTCGGCGCTGCAGCAGACCGAGACCAAGGTCCCACACAAGTTGAAGACCGTGCACAGACCTTACAGCTTGCATGGGATAACAATGAGGGTCCTTTGGCAGTTTCCCAAACAGCTTTGTCGCATACGACTAGAAAAAGGTGAGCTCCCTTCAAATCAACTATACATCCTTGCAGAACATATGCTCAAAGTGTATAGAAATTGATGATGCTAGTAGACCTTTCGACGCAAATTTTTCCAAGAAACCCACAGTAAGTTAAATGGCGCAGTTGATATATGGAGTGTTTACGAGTCTCTTGTAACCCGAATAAGTTTTGTCAGCGATGTTGTGAGGTCGAATGAGCCTGTCTACCACGTATTAATCTCACACAACATTAAATTTGGCGTACTGTAATATGGTGCAATCATGTAGCACAAAGACAAATTGGTTCCTACCTTGCCCATCGATTACGAGTTACCGATGGTGTCGGCGTTCGTTAACAATTTTCGAGACCCACACGTGATTTGAGCTACATCACGTTATTCAGCCAAAGAGTCCAGTTGCTACTGGTAAGGAGACAGTTGATACTAATTCACTTTTAGTCGAGTCTAAAGCCAACTTTGTGAAAACTGCTACGTACTTGCACTGAAAAAACGTTTCAGTCGGTCGCGGAGTCGTGATCGCTCTTTATCCCGTTCCCGTAGTCGCCTGCAGATTCCTGGTCAAAAACTCACTTTAGTTACGCCGCTCTTTGTGAGTTGTTTTAAAAATCATCGTCACTCTGAAGATTAATTATATAATTGGCACCTCAGATCCGTTCGTTTCAAACGGTCCGTGTTGAACCCGGAAGTGACGAGGCCGTCATTACAACGCATGTGATACTGCATTCTAGTGGCATGACGGCCGAAGAACGCAAAGCCGAATTAGAAAATCTTGTCCAAGTAGGTTTTTTCATGAGATACCTTAGTCACTACTGTACAGACATGTTCAACATCATGTTGATACCAACCTTGAGTGTATCCACATTGAGGAGGGAGACAGCAAGGCGTTCTTCCAGCCGATTATTAATCAAAATAGCCACAGTGTCAGGAAGCTTCGTAACGGTCGACAACAGCTATGAAACCTTAGAGATGCCCTTATCGATCTGACGATGATTGGGAGGGTTTCTGGCGTTGGTATGATGCTCGCAACCCTCAATCACATGTGTTCTTCAGACGGGCTACGCACTGCACCACTTGATTTCTAAAGTGAACCAGAAATGAACTCAACGCTGCACGATTTTTTACTTAATTTTAGGTAAAACCAGCCGTAGTAAACGTGTTGACGATCGATGATCTGGGGTATCAAGAGCAGAAATCTACACAGAACGTTCTTGTTGGGAAGAATATGATTGTCGTCGAACGAAAGTCGATTCTTTTGGTAAGATATCTGACAGGAAAGGGAATAGCAGCAATAAAAAATCAAGACTATGTAGAGGGAACCATTACGGCAAATCCTCGAAACACGAGAAACAGTAGAAAGATAATAAAACGATTGAAGAATACTTTCGAAGTAGTTCTAGCAAGTCATTTGGCTAACAAGAACTACCACTACCAAGAACTTGTAATCAAGCATTTGGAGGGGAATCATGCAAGTACACCCATTGAAGCGGGTAAACTCGATCGCTTCTACGAGTTTCAAAAATTTTAGCGACCATGGAAGAACTGAAAGCTGAGCAAGACTGGTGTGCTTTCCTGAATAAGAGTCGTCATTTGTAATCTGTGACAATGGTTTCAGCCTCGCGCTTGAAAAGACTGACTTCTGTAATGTCTCATTAAAAAGAGCCTAGTAACTGGCTTTGCTCTGAGTTCTTCAGCACTAGCTGTTGTCAAAAAAATATCTTATGAGTGCGTCTGATAAATTTCTTGACTCGAGGATTAGCTATGCATGGTACCATGACGCGTAACTCTGAGGCAAAAATTTCAGTTCATTCCAATCGATGTTAATAAACCAAGTTTTACGACCTACTGACTCTAATACTACCGTTGAATTTTCTTAGGCTGAAGCTCTGTAAGGGATATCCGTTTTGCAAATCGTTGCTTTCATGCTCTCAGTACCTTTTAACTTACCTGAGAGGACTGAAATGTAATCTAGGATTGGTTATAGTAATAAATCATTAAACGCGTGTGCGATTGTGCGTGCGATTGCTCCACCAAGGAAGGAAGCTACTTGTCGAGCCGTCGGTGACGTCCCCGGCGGCGTGAGCTAGGTGACCGGGGTCTTCTGTCACTCGCCATGCTCGTGTTCAACTGCCACACGGAATTGGTAGGCCTGAGGCTGCTGTCGCTCCTTTGCGAGCTCCTAGCTGCGAGCTTCTGGTACTGCCTTCGCAATATGCTACGGGGGTTGCTAGCCCAGCGTCGAGCTCCCTCGGACGCTGGGCGCACGGTCCAACCAGAGCCTACGTGGGTAATCCCCAGCGCTAGGAATAACTGCGGTATAAATGGTGTTACCAACATTCTACGCATTATCAGCACACATTGTAAAATACACATTTTATAGTAAGCTACGTATGATACGAAAAGAATGGTTAGAACGAATAAATGGAGAAATTACTGCGAGAAATACTATAAGAAAAAGCATGAAAATATATACACAATTATAACCAGACCTAACCTACGGTCTGGGTACGATCCAAGCCTATCCTCATCCGGGGCCATCCAAGTCATCCCACCTCCTTTCGGCAGTGCTGCTCCAGGGTCCTTGGTTGCTACAGACCATCTTTCCAGGTGTTCCCATCTCGCTCCATACTGCGCAGCATTGGCACCACTTGTAACAGTGTGGTGCTATGAACCCATCGGAGGCTGCATCGATGTTGTTGGCGTCGAATAGCACTGGAGATGTCGAAGGCACGCGGCTACGGTGTTGACGACGGCGACGAATGAATGATGCAATCGCCGATAATGGCTACAGTCCGCCGCCATGTGGCAAACTCTTGCTCTCTGCAGCGTACGGCGCCTTCCCGGCGGGACTACGGACGCGCCACTCCAGGTCGTCCTTTAAGTCGTCCGAGCGGCACGACACTATTGATACTTATTCAAACATTACCCACTCGATATGGAGGACTTATTGTTAGTGAAAAGGCAAGTATCGCACTACCACATATGCATGGTCGCGAATTCGAATCCCGGATCGATATCTGCACAGGCCAACCAAGCCTTCCATTTCTCTGGAGTCAGCTAAATGCTAGCGGACTCGCCTGGGAGGATAAAAGTAGTGACTCGAACATCAGCTGCCCACCTCAACTCATTGCATAGGCCACGTAAGCACTCAATACGCTACTACAGTTGTGGATGGAAATCGAATGCGTGGGCGCATCACTAGATGGGATTGATTGACGCCGCAAGACTTCTATTCTATAACCAGTCGGGCCGCCCGGCTAACGCCAGGCTTCCCTCCCTCTTATGAATTCGCCCGGCTACGCCGGGCGCTCCTCCTTCCTGTGAGAATTTGCTATGCGTAAATAACACTTCGGATTCACCTTTTCCTTTGAAAGCTCTACACCCTCAGTATTAACTCCAAATTGAGAGAGATTTTTTTCTGTAAGCCATCTTCGCTGTGTCCGAATAGAACATCGCATAATATCACAAAGGCGATTATTCAGAGAAAAAAAGTATTCAGAGATTTCATCGCGGCTGAGGCCACTATGTTAGCTACCATCAATGTTCATCATCAGTTATGAATTTGCGGCCCAAAACTCCTATCGCGCACGCCCCGCCCTCTGTGCACGGAGTCCGGTCCCCCCACCCCCCATAAGTGTTCACAGCCGACGCCGGGCTCTCCTCCCTCTTGAGGCAAAGGAACTTATCCCAAAAAACATCGAGTTGATGAAATTCTTCCCCCTTTTCTTCTAAGTTATTTCGCTGTTTCGCTGAGCGAGTGTATAGACTATCCAGTGCCTTCAAAGATGTACCTTCTTTTCTCTATAGATACATCATTAAATGTGAATCCAACTTTATTAGCGGTCGGATAAGTTTTGCTAAGAATGATATCAAAGCAAAGGGAAGCCGTGATTTTCACTTAATCACAAACTCTACTGGGTAGCGGTCGTAATCTAGTAGCAAGAAGTAAACCAAATTCACCTCCTTACAATCAACAGCTAACCCTTCTTGTCGAATGGAACATATCAAAAAGTCAAAGCTAGATCGTAAATAACAAAGGCGTTCGGAGGTGATTGATGAGTGGATCTTCTCCTCTAATGCCTCTTCTATTGTCAGTGTTTCCATCCTGCCTCCTATTGATTTTGCTCTCCAAGTCCACGAGATCAGATTTATGGATTTCCACTCATTTATTTCGCGGAAACCCCGTCCCTTGGGGGCGGAGTCCGTCCTACTACTCAACACCAGTGTTTTCATACTGCCGCCTGCCTCTTACCAATTTGAACGCCTGGAGCCAAACTGAAAATTTTGGCGCAAACCACGCCTTCTATGACCGGGGCCGGTCCTCCCACCTACGATAACTGTTCCTATCCTGCCGCATTGCCGCATGTACTCCTGCAATGTTTGAATGCCCTAGGGCCAAATTTAGTATTTCGGCGCGAAACCCTGCACGGAGTCCGGTCCTGCCACCCGCTATAAGTGTTCCCGTCCTCTCGCCTGTACTCCTACCCAAGTTTGAACGCTCCAGGTCCACGGGGGCAGGACTTATGAAATTGCGACCCAAAATTTCTAACGCGCATGTCGCGCTCCCTGTGCACGGAGTCCTGCCCTGCCACCCACCATGAGTGTTCCCATCCTGTCCCCCGTACTTTTGCCAAGTTTGAACACTCTAGGTCCACGGGGACCGGAGTTATGAATTTCCGGTCAGACACACACAGCGACACACACAACGACACACACAAACACATCGACACACCAACGGACACACTTAGCGAATTATATACAGGGTGCGCCATAAAAATGGTAACAACTTTCCAGACCTCCGTAATTCAATTCCCTTTTTTGAAGGCTTTCTCCAAAGCTGTAGCTCCCCTTATGTTTATGATATTCTCTAGGCCACACATCTACTTTGGTACTCTCAAGTAATCAGATTTCGAAAAACGGTTGAGCCTGGCAGACATCCACCAACCGTTAGGTCTTTGCGCGCATTTAGTGAATCTCTTTCCGGGATCGCTCCTTGTTTCAACATTTCCCACATGACAGTCTCTTGAATCGCGATGGGTAGACAGGTCAATGACAAACCTCAAAATGGTCGTATTGTCTTACATACCACCCCTTTCCTGAATACAATGGCTTGGGAAGGTGTATGCTACGGAACCTGCAGAAACACGAGAAAACTGACTGCTGATTTGTTTGTATGTTCTAATCGGATGCAAAGAGTCTACTCCGAGTAAATACATTGTCTCCAAATAGGTTTCGAAAGTTTCATAAGATTCTTGACGTGAAGAAGTTGGAGGGAAAAAACAAATGCCGTGCGCTAATTTAGCGCGGCACGCGACACCCTTTTACCTGACTAAAGGGTGTTCAGCGTGGATGAAATGTTGAGATCCCAGATTATACAAATATGTCACACTACGAGTGCTGCAGCCGCTGAGAAAAGTCAGATCGCCTCCCGTAGCCGTTTTCCCTCTTTCATGATGGTTTGAGCTAGAATATCTACCATCAGAGCGAAATCGCAAATTTTAGACAAGAAAAGCACGAAATACAACCCGAACTTCTTTACCAAGGATTTTTCTGGAAGGATGCAGCTGAGGGTCAAAAAATTTTGTAGGGATACGTTTGAGGACTACGGCGCACTCGCTCACGAATGGGAAAAGATCAAGACCGGTGCTGTGGAAATTTCGCGACCTTATCCCGGCTTCCAAACTTTCTATGAATTTCTCGCGCCACATTGTTATTGGTCGCTGAGTATAGTTCATACTGGAGAGGAAAGCCTGCGCTTCCAAACGCGCCACAGTTGTTGCTCCTGAAAAATCAGTGAAAAAAGCCCGGGCTGGAGTTTCTCAAGAAACTCTGCGTGCCACCGTCGATGAGTAGCCGAATCATCTTCGAGCTATAATTAGTACAGGAGAGGATTACATATGATGACCGTGTGTTCGTTTAGTAGATGCGTTGCATAGCAAATGGTTCACATGAATCTACGATGCATCAATAAGGACTGCGATTTCTGTAACAGAATTCTTTTGTTACCATATTTATGGCGCACCCTGTATAGTAGGATATTTATCTAGTCGATATCGCCTGGCTGTCAAGATCACTGTACGTAACAATGTCTTCATCCCTCTACTCCCGTTATCCGAAGTATCCCGGTGAATGGGTCAATTGCTCATGAGATTGATATTGACTAGTATCGAAACAACGGTAGCGAAAGCGACTGCCAGCACTTGAATGGTGGAATGCATTGCTAGTGAAGCTGAGCAAATTACCAGATTTGCTGAACACCGTGGAAATAGTAGTATTATAATATTACAAAGTAGCCAGAATTGCTTGCAATACTTGTCAAGAGCGGGGTGACTTCACTACATTCACCCAGTTAATCTAGTTAACATTCGAGGAGGAGCTAGTCTAGCCGAAGTCAAAGGTATTTTATGGTTTTGGTCGCGGTGACGCTCAACTATGTCGCTTGCGGGGATAGTCACATTCAAGACTGGAAGGGCGAATGAGGCTTCTAAAGGCGTGCGTGCATGGGGGAAATGAACAAAATGACAATACTTCGCGAACGTGGTACTCTTACGTCGCAACGCTTCATGATGCAGTCTCTTGACAATGACTTCACGTGTTTCGCAGGCTTGGTAGGATAATAGCTAAATTAGTAGGAGAAAGGAGTAGGAGACAAATAAAAAGTGGGTCTTAAGGGAGCGATGAAACCGGCTTGTGATGTTAGATAACGTTGTTTCAATGTGCCTCGTCAGTATCGGTTGACCATGGTATATCAGAGTGCCTGAATCTCCGAGGATTTGGTTGCCTTAAGCGGATACATTCTGAATAGTGATTCTAAACGTACCCTCATATGGCAAGAGATGGGAACACATAGCTCTCCCATGAAGGTCGAACGTTCTGGTGGTCGAGTGGTCGAGGTGTTATGATATGGGGAGGCATTATCATGAATAGGCCGTTCTAAACTCCACATTTTTGGGTATTGAACCTTTACCAGTCGGCATTACTAAGATGTTGCTGTAAAACCACGAGCATCGGTCACCGAGGGCTTGGTTAAACACTTCAGCTTCTCACTGACTGTATACGACAAGTCGTCATGAATCTCCTTCGGGATCCTGCTTAGCTGCATGATTGTCCTTCACACAGTGTTCTACCAATTTTGTTGAAGACAACCCTCGAGAAAAATTTATAAATTCCTACTTTATATAATTCGCTAAGTGTGTCTGTTGGTGTGTCGGTGTGTTTGTTTGTGTGTGTGTGTGTCGGTGTGTGTGTCTGTCCGGAAATTCATAGCTCCTGTCCCCATGAACCCAGAGCGTTCAATTTTGGTAGGAGTAAAGGGGGTAGGGTAGGAACACCTATGGTAAGTGGCAGGACCGGACTCCGTTCGCATGGAGCGCGGCGTGCGCGTTAGAAATTTTGGGCCGCAAATCAAATTTCTCACAGGAAGGAGGAGCGCCCGGCGTAGCCGGGTGGCCCGACTGGTGTAATTACAAACAGGAAGCATGTCGTCTGCGCCTCCCTTCTTATGCAGCAGGTCTGACTGGTTTTAATCAAAGTGAGTCTACTAGAGCAATCCTACAGGTGCCCATAGAATTGAGCAGAGGTTTCGTACAATTTAAATATGTAAGGAACTCAACGTTTGTCGAACCTGTCGTACCCATAATCGTATACCATTTTTTCCAAACTATCGATTGTTTCAAATAATAAGATTTTTCTAAAACCTCAGTCATATGTTAATTCAGAAAAGTGAAGAAGGGTGCGCTGTTCGCACTAATGACGTGCATAAATACGATCGGGTTTCTGAAGCAGAGATGGGACCTTCCGAAAATTGTCCAGATGCAGAAAGGTGAGCGTTATTCTACCTCAGAGTCTTCGGCCGAATGCTTTTTTAGTCGCACTTTTCAGTCGTAGCTCCTTTCCTGCTGGATCTAATCATGCGAAATTTCAATAAGTATAGCGTAGACGTATGGTGAATATTGACCTCTATTCACCTGCAGTCTGATCATGTTCCAGATAATTTAAAGAGCTTCAACTCAAATCAACTGGAAATACGGACCCTGGTCCTTCTAGGATATCTTTGAATTTTGCCATGTCGAAAAAGAACGAATGTGAATGCCGAACACTGTGAAGAAGGAAAACTAGGTGCAAACGATTGCAGAGGTCGCCAAGCACGCTTTCAGCGAACTGTGCTACCGCAACAAACACCTTATTCTTAGCTTAATGAATATTGCTGCTCTGCAATTTAATAGAGTTGAATAGTATGAAATATACTTCAGTTATACACATCAATATTTCGCGCGATTTGCTTCACCAAGAAAAAAGTTACGAACGAACAAGCGTCTGACCGAAGACTTGAGCGCTATTGTATGTGCTTAAGCGTTCGCAAGAAAAAAGGCTTTATCCATTGACTACACTCCTGCCATTATGTGATACTTTTCGAATGCTGACCTAACCACGACTGATTCTTCATATATTAACGAATCTATTTAGAGTGAAGGGGATCCTCTCAGTGATCGCTGAAAATGGCACATCTTGGGAAGGCGACCTCTATCACAAAACTGAGCGTATAGTTTTTAAGATAAGCGGAACTCCACTCTCATTGTCGGATATCAAAACATTACCGTGAGCTATTTGTTTCTAGAAAACTTTAGCACTAAGAAAACAAACAGGTTATTCAACATAGATTTGAATAATCTCACCAGCAGAGCGAAGTATTATATAATCTAGGCGTCATTAGAATTGGAGTTCAGTCTTCAAATGACGTCTTATAATAAGCGATAACTGCTTCCTAGGCAAATTGCCATTATCCAAACGTAATTAAAACTGTCCCGAAATGCAACCAGCTACTAGCAAAAATTCAGAAGTCGCTCTGGTCAATCGCTTTCACTAAGGAATAGCATCGGCTTCGATGAGCGAATCTTCGCTGACGATGACAGGTGATTAAATTCAGTAAGACAAACTCTCCATAAAAATGTTTCTACCAGTTCACGCCTCTTACCCGACGGCATAGTTCCAATTTCTCTTTTTATTGGACAGCAAGAATGTCTTTCTCCATTTCCGCTAGGTTTTTCGTTCGCTTCAGCTCAATGAAGAATTCAGTCTAAAAAATCCTCTAAAAATTTTCGCAATTTATATATAAATATATACACGTATGTCACATATATTGGTGTGTCGGTGTGTTTGTGTGTGTGTGTGTTTGTTTGTTTGTGTGTGTGTCGGTGTGTGTGTCTGACCGGAAATTTATAACGCCGGTTCGTGGACCTAAAGCGTTCAAAGTAGGTAGGAGTACGGGTAGTAGGTTATGAACACTTATGGTGGGTGGCAGGACCGGCCTCCATGCACAGGGGGCGGGGCGTGCGCGATAGAAATTTCGGGCCGCAAAATAATAACTCCTGTCCCCGTGGAGCGAGAGCGTTCAAACTTGGTAGGAGTACGGGGGACAGGATGGGAACACTTATGGTGAGTGGCAGGAGCGGACTCAATGCACAGGGGACGAGGCGTGCGCGATAGTAATTTTGGGCCGCAATTTCATAACTCCTGTTAACGTGGACCTAGAGTGTTGAAGTTTGGTACACTTTTCGTGCTAACAGTGGAACCTTAGCATTTTAATATGTGATGTAGTATACGACGATATCGTAGGTTCTCGGTGACAAGAACTGATCATAACTGATAAGAGAAGATATGGGACCTGAAAGAGGTCACCTACCGATCAAAATCCGAACGTCTTCAGTATCTACGAAGTGTTTCATTCGATAAGACGGGATCGTAGAGGAGGGTGACAAAAGTGAGTGGTAAGTGCAGTGATAGGGACCCGTTAGGGCAATACGATAAGCAGATTAGAACTTCGTTCATTTCTTACTATTAGATTACGTCCGCTACCCAGCAAGGTTTGTGATCCAATGAAGGGTCCTCTTCGGTCGATATCATTTGCGACAAAGCTTATTAGACCGCCCGTAATCTGGAATTCTCAACTAATGATATCTCCGTGAAGAAAAGGGTTCATTGATAAAGAACATCTGATAATGATGCTATCATCGCTCAGAACATCTACACAGTATCATCGTTGGCTGTCTAACAGTTGGATTTTTGATGGGTATTTCTTTTTCATAAAGTGAGCAAGATATCGAGAACTCCAATTAAAGGCGTAAACACCGACTTCCACTGAGTGCCATTTGCGCTGCCCTGTTAGTCCTGTGTCGAATTTCGTGTACAGGAAACTATTATTTGTCTCAAAAAAAGGAGTGGAAAGTTAGCCGACTTACTACAACTTTGTCAAAGAAGGAGGGAAGCTCAGCGTTAGCCGGGCAATTGACTATGTGATATGCTCTTCTTCTTATTCTTTAGCGTTTGTCCCGCTTGTAGGCGGGGTCCGCTTTTCTGATATGTTGACGCCACTTCTCACGATTGAACGCTTGATCGGGGTGGATGTTAACCGCTTTAAGATCTTCGTGCAACGTATTGAGCCCCCGCTGCTTTGGACGTCCTCTAGGCCGCTTTCCGGACACTTCAAGGTTGAGACCGATCTTACAGACACTGTCGTTCTTTGCGCGAAGAGTATGACCATACCATCCTAGACGAGCTTCGCGCATTTTATCGACAATGGGCGCTACACCGAATCACTCCCGATGGCGTCATTACTTATGCGGTCTAGGCGTGTTACTCCGGCTGTCCAGCGCAGCATTTTGGTCTCCATCACACCGAGACGGGCTTCAACCTATTTGGTTGCAGGCCAGCATTCAGCGCCGTAAATTGCGACCGGTCGGATGACGGTTCTGTAGATCTTGGATTTGAGACGCTCAGGGATGTTCTTGTCGCAGAGCACGCCAGTCATTGAGCGCCACCTCAACCACGCTGCATTCACGCGAGAATTTGTTTTAAACCCCAGGCAGCCGTCAGACGCAATTGCCGATCCGAGGTACTTGAAAGTTTTTGTCCGTGTAAGCTCAGTGCCATTGATCTTGATAGAGCCTGGCTCGCTCGAATCAGTGGTCGAGTACTCAGTCTTTTTGACGTTTAACCTGAGCCCGAACATAGCCAGACGGTCGGACCAGGTCTGCACCTGTGACTCGAGCTCGCTTTTGTCCTCGCTGGCGAGCATCACGTCATCGGCATAAAGAAGCGTCCATGGAGCCGGCTTCTGGAGGTCTTTTGTGATGGCATCCATGACGACAACAAAAAGTAGTGGGGATAACGCAGAGCCTTGGTGTACTCCGACGGAGATGGGAAATTCCGCCGATGTGCCCGCTGCCGTTTGCACTCGGCTCTTTGGGCTAGTGTAAAGGATGCGCACCCACTCAATGAGCTCTTCGGGTACGCCATGCTGTCGTAAGGCATACCATATAACGTCACGTGGAACGCCGTTGAAAGCCTTCTCCATGTCTAGAAAGGCAAGATGTACCGGTCTTCGTTTCTCGCGATGCTTTTCTAAAAGAAGACGTTTTCATGCTGTGCGAAAGCAAGCGAATTGGACGGTAGCAGGTGCAGTCCCCAGGACTGCCCTTCTTTTTCCAGATAGGAATCGTCGTGCTCTGTTGCCAGCTCTCAGGCACCTTCTTCTCTGCAACGACCTGGTTGAAGAATTCCGTCAACCATCCTGCAGGATTCCAGCCTTTCGATTTCCACAAGTCCGCTGCTAAGTCGTCAGGGCCAGTTGCTTTGCCTGATTTCATCTTCATCAAAGCCGGCCGTAATGGTCTCATTCACGGTAATCTTCTGAACGGGACCGTGTACTGGCGGAGCGCAGGGGATGGCGGGATGAGCGAATTCGATTGTTGAGATGTTTGCGAAGTACTCTCGCCATCGTTTCAGTGTTTGCCTGCGGTCCGTCAAGAGATGACCGTTCTCGTCATTTATGCCGAAGAATTTTCCTATATCCTCGGTCTGGCGCTTGCGGGTCTTTGCGAGTCGGTAAATGTACCGCTCACCTTCCCGAGACTCGAGTTTCTTATTAAGGTCGGCATAATGAGCTGCCTTCTCAGAAGCAACGGCGTTCTTCGCCTCTTCGCTATCTGATAGCGTTGCCAGTTGTCAGCCGTCTTTTCATAACAAATGCGTGGTACTGCTTTTTCTTCTCACGGACTTTATCCCTGACATGGTTCGTCCACAGCCATGTTTGCTTATCGAGCTTTCTTCGTCCAGGCTTGGTCATGCCGAGCTTCGACCGCGCAACCCGGGTTATCGCTTCCGCAGCCCCCTTCCAAGTTTCCTCGACAGTCGTTACCGCCGGCAACATAATGCTGGAAACGACGGCCGCTTCTTTCTCCTTCAGTCGCCACCACTTGATTCTTACAGGCCCACACCTTTCTGCTAATTTCGATTTCGGCGGGGCGATCTTTAACGTACAAATCAGTGGTCGGTGTTGTGTTGCGACCGTTTCATAGGGAACTGTCTTTGCGTCTGTTACGTGCCTTTGATCGCGGTGCCTGACAAGGACAAAATCAATTGGGTTCTGTTCTCACCGCTATAGAAGGTGATATGCTACGACGACATAATCTATTTCGAGCTCTGTTTCAGTTTTATAATCTTACCCAGCTAAGCAGCGGAAAAAAACTGAAACTAAGCTAAACAGCGGAGAAAACTCAAAATCTTTAAACTTCGGAAAAGGGGAAAAAAGTTCATTAGTTGAACATTCCTCGGGATAGGGTGTTTGACACAAGGATGAGGAGAGCCTGGCATTAGCCGGGCGATCCGACTGGTTCATTTATAACCAAAAACATTACTTCCCCACAAGAGCCTTCCGGAAGCATTAGATCAGACGTCAAGTAAATTCAGAGGGCTAGTTAGAGTTAAGCTGACCGCACCGTGAGGTAATGGACAAAATTCGCGGCTAGGAGAAGCGACATTGGCGTACTTTCACTGGTATATATATATATATATATATATATATATATATATATATATATATATATATATATATATATATATATATATATATATATATATATATGCATATAGGGTCGCACAGTGTTACATGAAGGCACAGTTTCCTTGTGGGATGGATGCTAGGGGTTAGAAACCTACATTTTCTATTACGTTTATGATACACTAGGACTTACATATATGCTTTGCTGCTTTCAATTCGTCAACCTTCGAAAGAAAAAAAGAAGCCGCGCTCTCATAAAGGGCTGCTCCTTCTCTGCGCACCTCTGTTGAATCCTTTTTCGGATTCTCTCGCAGTTTCGATTTTTTACACTACCGTCAATTGAAAGCGAAGGGCGGACAGGTCAAATATAGTCCTGTCGCCTTAAGCGGTTATGACTTTTTTCCTGCAGATAGTTATTCGGAAGCGCTCGCGTTGCGAAACCTGCTGCACCATGAGGAAATCGGCAGCCGAGTTGAACTGATCAGCTACTCCGAGAAGATTAGTCGTCGTCGAGCAAATACAGCTTTATCCAAACAATTTTTGAGAGCTCTGTAAGCCTTTTGACGAGAAGTTCGAAAGTAACAATGTATGCCCCTTAAGTGCAGAATGTGCTTCGATCCACTTCCCTTTATAAAAAGGAAATCAGCGTGGAGGAACGTTCATATCTCAGTGTACACGTGTGCCATTGAGAAAGGCTAGATTGTTTCTCGTAGCCATTCCCTTCCTTCGTGTTGTTTTGAGCTGTAATCTAAGCCACCAGTTCAGTGCCACTTACTTTGGCCGCGAATGGTACCGAACATAATCAGAACTTCCCAATGAAGAACATCTTCACCGAGTGAAATGTAGCTGAGGGTCGAAGGTTACTCAAACGGTACCATTTATACTCTCCGGTCTACCTGATGACAAATGGAGGAAGATTAGTGCTCGTGTTGAGAAAATGTTTCCAATCTCACCCCTGCATAATCCCCTCGACCGTTGTCTATCGGGGCCACCTGGTATGTTCTATCAGGTGGCCCGATAGTCTACGGTCGAGGGGATTATGAAGATGGAAGCCTGTGCTTCAGAGCACAATACCAGTGCTGAGCGCTATCCACGAATATTCAATGAAAAATCGCGTTTGCGGCTATGTCTGTGAGTCTCGATCTGATGCTCTTAACAGTGATCATGCGCATTTGTCTAGCGCTTTCTTCATAATCGATGCGGCGACGTGACTGAGCATGCGTGCAGCACGCGGTCACACAGAGCGGCCTTTTGAGCAATTCGCAAAGCATTGCTGTTCAAACTTTATTCCAACTCTAGAGTGCTTTTAGACCGAAACGCGGGCAAGCAGAGGCAAAGGGGCGTGCTGCACTATGCGCAGCAGGCGTTACGCAATAGGTTAATGATTTTATTGTTCCTTTTTCTTATCCTATCAGTCGGATCGCCCAGCTAGCGCTGGACTCTCCTCCTCCCTGTGTCAAACACCCTATCCCGAAAAATATTGAAATGAAGGAACCTTTTTTCCCTATGTTGAAGTTTATATCCGCTTTTTAGCTGAGTGAGAGTATCAGACTGAAACAAAGCTCGAATAGATTATGTCGTCGTAGCATATCACATAAGCTTTTTTTTATGAAAAAGACATCATCTCAAATCAAATCAAGACATCAAATTCATCTCAAAGTCATGTCCCGAACATGGCCTAACTGACTGACAATTAAAGTTTTGAATGGTACTCACAAATATTGTCGAGCGATAATGCCGCACATTGCCAGATTTGGTCATCAGCAAAGTTTTCTTCGCTACGGATTTATCACTAATTGGGAATCCCAGACCATTGGCGGTCGGATGAGTTCAGTCACAAAAAATATCGAAACAAAAAGAAACCTTGATGTGTCATTTAGTCAGAAACCTTGCTGGATAGCGGTCGAAGTTCAACAGCGAAAAATAAATCAAATTGTAATCTCGTTATTGAGAAATGTCTTTGATCGGTTCCTACCACTGCATTTACCTGTCTTATTGAATGAAAAATATCAAAGAACAATGTTCGAATACCAAGGCATGACTCGTTAACTCTAACAGTTGTTATCAATCATCACTGAACATCTATGGTCCTTTCTTAATCCATATCCCTAGCATTGGTACTGAAGTACCAATGCTCCACCGTTAAGACGAAGGAGGTGCCGGATCCTGCGGCTCTCGCCTCCTAAGGTGCTTTATCAGCTCCTTCCGATTGTTATCACCTCTATCCCATATCTTCAGTGCTCCAGTCCTGTCGTCTGTGCTCCTACCAAGTTTGAACGCTCTCGGTCCACGGGAACGGGAATTATGAATTTGCGACCGAAAATTATTATCGTGCACACATCGCCCTTATGAACGGGGTCCGATCCTGCCCCTCACCATAAGTGTTCTCATCCTGCCCCTGTACTCCTACCATCAAAATTTGCGTCTCATTAAAGGTTCACGTTTCCTTTTATGCTGATATCGGTCGCTACCAAAATGATACGAATACATACTTATCATATAATCGGGTAAGTGTGTCTGTTGGTGTGTTTGTGTGGTGTCCGGAAATTCATAACTCCTGTCCCACTGAACCTAGAACATACATATTTGGAGGTGAGATGGACATCAGGATGGGAACACTGATGGTAGGTGATTGGAAGTGACAGCTATATATAGAAACTGATAAGGAGCCTTAAAATACACAGGAACCGTAACTCCGTTCGTATTAGCGGTGAAGCCTTGGCACTTTGACAAGTGATGTAGGGTGCGAAGGGACCGTTAGTGATTGGTGACAGGGAATGATAACAAGTGATAGGGACTGATAGGGAGCCATATAAGGTGAGAACAATTAGGTATGTAACACCCTTTCTGTTAATAATGGAACCTTGGAATTTTAATAGGTCATATAAGATGTGACAGGATCGTAGGTACTCGGTGACGGGATCGAAAATGGTTGGTGCCAAGCCAGTGGCTGATAAAACTGACAAGGGCTGATGAAAACCCTGCAAAGCGTAGAGCCATTGTAATAATGGCATTAATAGTGGAGCCTTGACACTTTGGCATGTGATGTGGAGTAAGGCGGGATCGGAGACGACCGATGACAGGCACTGATAACAGCTGATAGCGACTGATAAGAGCACTAACCGACTGAATTTAACTCCTGTGGTATTCACGAGATGTTTTTATGATTAGCACTGGCGCTGCCCTGCTTATGCCAGCTCCCCTCTTTTTGAGTCCTGTGTCGTTATCTTGGATTTCATGTTCAGAAAAGTATCATTCGTTTCAAAAATTGGGAAGGGGGGGGGGGTGGTTGCCGATTACCAGAACTTGAAGGAAGAATCGGCGTTAGCCAGGCGGTCCGACCGTCTCTATATATGAAGCGGTAATTTTGTATGTCTGTTTGTATGCCCGTTTGTGCGTCCTTCCGAAAGTCGTGTAGGCTTGACCAAGAGTGTGGATGTCAAGTGAGTGCGGTGAGGAAAAAGTTATGAAATGGGAAGTCAATCGATACTGTTCGTATTGGTCCTCTAACAAGTCGTAGGTAAGCGGTAGTGGGCATGTGGTGCACGCATTAGCGTGCGTAGTCCAACTGGCATACTAATAACCTGGTAATCTCAAACATTGGCCTACATTCACAAAGATGAAAAGTAGCTGATAAGCAGTTTGGGAATGGTATGATCATCAGCCGATAACATCAGAAGGCACCAACTGAGGTTGAAGTCGACCAAACATGTTGCTTAATTATATCGAACAATAAAAAGAATTTGCAGAGAAGGCTCCCATTTTTCTCAGCCTACTCTATCGTCCCGTCATTTCGTATGAAACAGGCTAGACCGTGTCAAAGCTACAAAAATTGAGGTCTTGTCGGTTTCGTCCCCAAGGCAGATGAGTCTCTCCATGGTTTTGGCAATTGAAGACAAGACTCTTCTGCAAGCCCAACGACATTAGGTTGATCACCTCATCTGACATGAGCTTCTACAGCGATATATGACAGTATCTCCTAATATTCAACCTGATGTTATAAGCAACACTCCATCTCGACTCGATGAATTCTCAAGAATTTCTAGAGTTCAGTGTTTTCTAGTCACTGTTAACGAATTTCATGGTGACACAGCTTACCTGGGTCAAATAGCAATAATACAATTTTCTACTTCTAATCTGCATTACAATGAAATGAAAACGTGTACTGAATAACTTGACCAAATCTTTTCGTGAAAACTTCATGTTGTCTGCGTTCTTTCTCAGACTCAACAATCTCGGATTTAGTATAATCATTGATCGTGATACGATCATCGATGCAAAGGCTGGTAGTCTTTGGGAAAGAAACGATCCATTTTATGTGGAAGAAAAGCGAAGCTATGATTACCAAAGTACTTATGCTGACGGTTCCCTGGTTTGGAAAAATGCGCTTGTGGTTGGTTTCTTAGGATTGTATTGAAACCAAGTGTTCTAACTAAACCAATGAATTGCAAATCCTCGTAGTCAATTACGTAAAAATCAGTTTCAGCCGCTGCTAGAAGAAGAGACCCAGAAGAGTGACGGTGCCGAGGAGTAGGTTTTGTGTGATTACCATGATGATCCTTCTTTCTAGTTCAGTTATGGTTGTGCAGGATCTGTACAGCACATCTCAAACTTTCTGATCTTACAGACTCTCCCTTGACGAACAACAGCTATCTGAGCAGCTATCGCACGGTGAATCCAAGGAACTAGTTGGAGCGATGACAGAGCATAAACGGCAACAACAGGCGGGGAAGCTTTCACAGTACGAACCCCAGCAAAAAGCTAGGGGGGAGTATGAATGGGATTCCCAGAAGCAAGCTACGCGGTCGTTGGAAAGCGACCTTCAGAGGGAGGAGGAGCGAGATTCTCTGCAAATGACAGAAGGTGAGTCCTCGAAATAAGCAAAAGCCCTGAAAGCAGCGAATAGACCTAGAAGTTAATTGAAACGAGAGATTACGAGCATCACAAGGGGACCCGCAGGGTAAATCGACCATAAACACGACGCTAAGTTGATCAAAGACACGGTACTCGTCTTTGCTGCTCGCCCTTTACTCCATACTGGCGCCCTAACATCTACACCACATGTGCTTGCATCTGTGTGCATCGCTTCTTAAAGGCTTCGGAAAAGAAATGGCAAACGATTTAGATGTATTACCAATAGAAAGCGCGCCATTTTGCCTTTTTTTATTCTATCAAGGAAAGCGATATGGTGCAAAGAAGGAAGTTCAAGGTTGACTCTTCGATACACGCAGTACAGAGCTTTTGGATTCTGACTTCGGCCTCTGCGTAAAATCAGCTCTGAAGGTTTACAAGAAGGTCCATAGGAAAAGGATAGCAATTAGCGGAAATACAGGGTGCGCTATAAATATGGTAATAGTTTTCCGGAAAAGCGCTATTCCCTCATATGGGTTTCTCCAAATCGCGCCTTCTACATATTCATAATATACTTGAGCTCACATATCTGCTTTGGTGCTCTCAATTCACTTACTTTTCGAAAAAGGGTCATGCCTTCCCTTGTCCAGCAGCCGGTCCTTCTTTGCGCGCATTTGGCGATTCCTCTTCCGAGATATCTTGTCGTTCCGAAAATTTTTGCACATCTGTCTGCTATATCGCGATGCGTGTACAAGTCAAAGAAAGCCTTGAATTGGTCATCCTGTCTCAGATACGACCGCTTTACTGTACTCAGCACTTAGGAAATAATTTTGCCACAAAACCCGCAGGACTATGACAAAAACTACAGCCGGAGTTATTGGAACAGGTACTTCGATTGAAAAATTCTTCTAGAGGATATACAATTGTATCCAGAGAGGTCTTAGACGTATTTTGAGCTTTCTGACGATAAGAAGCTCCAAAAAAAACCAATGTAGTGCCCCATTCCCATGCGGTATGCGCTTCGACACTTTTCTGACGAAGAGATGTGTGGCGCGGAAGAGATCTCAGACTAAACGCATGCTTCCCACTACGAGTGTCGAAACCAATAATAAGGATCAGATCGGATCATGTTCGACTTCCTCTTAACACGTTGACGACGAGACCGTTTGAAGGCGCTGACTAATCGTCGGTTACCATTGGCGGACCTCGTCCCACGGGACAGTCACCTATTGAATTTGATGTATTCATGAGAATTAAAATTCTATTCGTGTGAAACAAGTAAAAACTCCTGGAAACAAAAGAAAAACTTGTATCCTGTCAAGATCTGGGTGAATTCTCCAGAATCATGGGCTATGTAGACCATCTCGGTGCATGAGGCTTTAAATCGTGAACATTTATAGAAAACACTATTTAAACGTTTGGCGGGAACAAGATTAGGGGTAAGGCGCCAGTTGTTGGAAGGAGTTCAAATTTTAATTGTTGTCTGATACGATGTATGACTCCTGACTCGATGCTTAATATTTCCATAAAAACCTTAGATTTGGATGGATCGTGGGTCGACGCTAAAGTTAGTGAGCAAATAAGTAAATACAAAATATGAAACAAAAAAACCTGACAATTTCTTCATTTGGCTGACTACAGTACTGTCGGTCACCATTGACCGACGTTGTCGTCAACGTGTTAATCTCGGCATAGCTAGACTTGTCTTTTGCGCTGTTCTAAGCCTTTCAAGATTCACAACTTTATCCAGCTCACGTTTCGGCCTCTTCGCCTTCTTCAGAAGCCCAAAAACGAATTAAGATTGATCCTTACGTAATTCTGGACAAGACTCGGAACAGTCCTCTAGAATTGTAGACTCCCCGGACTCGATCAATACAAGGGTGCTACGTGGCTTACCTTGATTCCAGAGGCCAACCACTAGGACGACCACTCATGAACGAAACTTCTACGTACAATAAGCAACCCATCTCCTCCCTGACCTCACCATAATTTGAAATTTGCAGAGGTCGAAGAAGGGCGCGAGGTCACGGGTTATGACCACCACTATTCCTTTCTATTAATTCGTGGATTCTCAGAGGCAATCAAAAATCGTGGATTCTTAGAGGCAATCCAAAACACCTCGATTTTTTCACGCAGGGGTGTTCGCTTCTACTGCCAAGATGGCCGCTAATATTGCGAACTCGCTGCCATCATGGCACTCAATTTGATGCGTCCCTAAAGGTGTTTGTATGCGAGATTTCCTCAGGCCCTCCAAATGTTTCTTGGTTCGCGTACGAAGGGGCGCCCTCTTTTGCCTACATACTCAGCATCGCAGGCGTGGTATCGAATTCAGTAAGCGACCAACTCTAATGCAGTCACCCCTTCGATTTAAAGGACACACAATGCAATCTGGGGTGTCACACAGACTATCGTAAAGACGATTTCGGATCAACTTCCGGCTAAGGTTTACTGGAGGTATTTCCACAACCATTCCATTCTTGTAGCTCAAACCTGGTCACACAGGCTCGAACTGCTCTGCCCATCTCTACGGAGAAAAATGGCAAACAAAGGACTAACTTATAGATGATTGTGGGCAAAGTGTGCGAGGTGTGAGATGTCAGCCATGTTGTGATTCCTGATAAAAGACAGGATACCCTTTAAACGCGCGACTTTTCGAGCCATGTCCAATGATACTGTCATAAGAACACTATCAGAAGAAATCTTGTTGTCAACTCTGAACTATTTTCAATGACAGACTTTTGTTCTTATGGGGCGAGCCGAGTGGTAGTGGATAAGGATATTCTTGCAGCTAGGCCTCTGGTACCACTTGGTTCCTACTGTCCCCTTGAGAGTTGGACTTGGATATTGAGGAACCAGTCGGGCCGCCCAGCTAACGCCGGGCTTCCCTCCTTCTAATGGATTCGCCCGGCTACGCCGGGCGCTCCTCATTCCTCTGAGAAATTTGCTTTGCGCAAATAACACTTCGGATTCTACTTTTTCTTTGAAAGCTGTACACCCTCAGTATTAGCTTCAAATTGTGAGCGATTTTTTCTGTGAGCCATCTTCGCTGTGTCCGAATAGAACATCGCATTATATCACAAAGGCGATTATTTAGAGGAAAAAGTATTCAGAAACTTCATCGCGGCTGAGTCTACTATGTTGGCTACCATCAATGTTCCCAGCCAACTCCTTGTGCCTTCAAGCTTCAACGGTCTGGGTCCGAACTAACAATATTTATTCACGCCCAGTCCTTTGGGGCGGAGTTTGGTCTTGCAACCTATCATCAGTGTTCCTATCCTGCCTCCTGTATTCCTACTAAGTTTGACCGCTCTAGGTCCATTTTGACATATCTCTGTAAGCCCTGCACCCTTGGGGAGTTATAATTTTCCGCTCAACCCCCCCCCCCATTGTGCGCAGAGTCCGGTCCTGCCACCCACCATAAGTGTTTCCACCCTGCCGCCTGTACTCCTACCAAATTTGAACGCTCCAGGTCCAAGTTTAAGATTTTCACACAAACACCGCCCCTTGTGGGCGGAGTCCGGTCCTGGCACCCACCATAAGTATTTCCACCCTGCCGCTGTACTCCTACCAAATTTGAACGCTCCAGGTCCAAGTTCAAGTTTTTCACACAAACCCCGCCCCTTGTGGGCGGAGTCTGGCACCACCACCCACCATTTGTGTTCCCATCCTGCCCCCCTTACACCTACCAAATTTGAACTCTCTAGGTCGACGGGAACCGGAGTTATGAGTTTCTGCACACACACACACACACACACACACACACACACACACACACACACACACACACACACACACACACACACACACACACACACACACACACACACACACACACACACACACACACACACACACACACACACACACACACACACACACACACACACACACACACACACACACACACACACACACACACACACACACACACACACACACACACACACACACACACACACACACACACACACACACACACACACACACACACACACACACACACACACACACACACACACACACACACACACACACACACACACACACACACACACACACACACACACCACACACACACACACACACACACACACACACCACACACACACACACACACACACACACACACACACACCACACACACACACACACACACACACACACACACACACACACACACACACACACACACACACACACACACACACACACACACACACACACACACACACACACACACACACCACACACACACACACACACACACACACACACACACACACACACACACACACACACACACACACACACACACACACACACACACACACACACACACACACACACACACACACACACACACACACACACACACACACACACACACACACACACACACACACACACACACACACACACACACACACACACACACACACACACACACACACACACACACACACACACACACACACACACACACACACACACACACACACACACACACACACACACACACACACACACACACACACACACACACACACACACACACACACACACACACACACACACACACACACACACACACACACACACACACACACACACACACACACACACACACACACACACACACACACACACACACACACACACACACACACACACACACACACACACACACACACACACACACACACACACACACACACACACACACACACACACACACACACACACACACACACACACACACACACACACACACACACACACACACACACACACACACACACACACACACACACACACACACAAACACACACCACCCACACACCACACCACACAACACACACACACACACACACCACACCACACTTAGCGCGTTATATATAGTAGGATGGTAAGCAGTTCTCTGTTGGTCTTTCTCGTGTGGATTTGATCTGATCTACCTGTTTATTGAGGATATCAACACATGCCCATTTCTTCTTTGGTGATGGAACATATGATCGGGCATTCGTCAATATAGCGAGTGTGGAGAACTGGCCTGCAGGTCAGAATAGGTTCTTCCACTTTTGACATGCAGGCTATTGCCAATACTGGTGCTAGCTGTTGGCCTATAGCCAAACCCCTAATCTCTCTATAGTAATTGCCCAAACTTTTGAAAAATGAGCTATTTGAGCATTCTTTCGAGACTGTCATTATCAGGGAGACTAAGAAACCGTACAGTCTGAGAGTGTATTCGAGATCCCTATGCAGTTCATATGTGGTCGAGGGTCCCCGACATTAATGATATGGGTCTGACTTTGAACACCGAAGGGTCATTCCAGCTCAGGTCTGCAGAGGTGATCTCATGCGTCTAGATATAGAGTAAAAAACAAGACACTGCGGCGTTCACTCTTAAGGGATTTGATCGTGGATTCAGAAAGGTCAGACCGTTAATAACAGCTATACCTTCTTTCATGATAATTTACGTTTCAATCCGAACCATCAGAGCGATAACACTTATTTTTGTTCTTAATTGAATGTAAAAACTGATCAGAACATCTTCGTAATGCGCACTTGTGTGAAAAGATGCTGAACGTCGAACATTATCGCGAGTGGGTACGACTTGGAATTTCCGGGGCACTTGCGTAAAAATGGAAAAGATCGAGACTGGTAGGAAGTGTTGGCGATTTTGTGATTACTCCTGATTAACCTATGAAACCCGAGCAGCAATTTAGGGGACTAGTGGGTATCCTTACTTTATATGAAGCGCTAGCGTCTGTCTGTCCGTACGTCTGTCCGTCTGCCTGTCTGTCTGTTTGTACGGTAATTCATAACTCCTGTTCCCGTGGACCTGGAACGTCCAAACTTGGTAGGCGCCCAGGGGGCAGGATGGGAACACATATGGTGGGTGGCAGGACCGGATTAGCCAACAAGGGGCGGGATTTGTGCGCACGAAATGTTTCAGCGGAAAATCATAACCCCTGTTCCTGTGAACCCAGTAAGGAGTACCCAAGGCAGGAAGGGAACACATATGGTGGATCGGAGGACCGGACTCCGCCCACAGTGGGCGGGTGTGCGCGAAATAAATGTTCGAGTGGAAAATAATAAGTCCGGCTCAGTGCATGGTAGGTGGGAGGGCCTGACCCCCTCCATAGAATGCGAGGTGCGCGCGAATTGGCTTTAGGGCGCTCGAACTTGGTAGGAAGACAGGCGGCAGTATGCGATCACTTATGATGGTTAGAAGGATCGGACTGGGATGGGGGCGGAGTTTGGCGAAATAAATGTCTGAGCGAAAATCCATAACTCCTGATCCAGCGGACTCGAAGAGCAAAATCAACAGGAGTAGAGGGGGCAGGATGGAAGCAATGACGATAGAGGAGGCCTTAGAGATTAAGATCCGATCACCAATTGAATCCTAGCGCTTTTGTTATTTAGCCTTTAGCTTTGATTCTTTGATACGTTTCATTCGACAAGAGTAAGTGCACTGAAAGGGACCGAATATGAAATTTGGTTCACTTCTTGCTTACGACCGCTACCCAGCGTTAAGTTTGCAATTCAGAGAAGGATCACCGTTTTCCTCAGCTTTAATATCATTCATGGCAGAACTTCTCCGACCGCTACCAATCTTGAATTTTTTAATGATGTATCTGTAGAGAAAAGGAGCTACATTCATAAAGACATTTGGTAATGGTATTACTATGACTCGACAACATTTGTGAGTACCATTCAAGGCTTTGAATGCCTACCAGTTAAATCTTCAATGGTCATTATTTTTAATATCGTTTGCATTTCCTATTGTTCATCTACCGATCTTCGTATTCCGAAAAGTATCACTCGTTCCAAAGAAATGTGTTGTTTGCCATTTATCACAACTCTATCATAAGAAGGAGGGAACCCCGGCGTTAGCAGTTAGCCTGTCTCTATATATGAACGGTAATTTTGTGTGTCTTTTTGCATGCCCGTTTGTGCGTCTTTCCGAAAGTCACGTAGGTACGTTGAAGAGTGTGAATGCCACGTGAGCGCGGTGAGGAAACAGTTATGGAATGAGAAGTCAACTAATACTGTTTATATTGGTTCTCTAGCAAGACGTAGGTAAGCGGTAGTGGGCATGTGGTGCACGCATTAGCGTGCGTAGCCCAACTGGTAGTCTATACTAAGAAAGAAGCTCGCTCTTTAAAACACATTAGGTCGCTGCTCCTCTTGAATCCGTGGATAGAGCCCTTACTAATATTTCTTGTGTGCCTTTGTCGGTGAGCACACAAAGTGTCTCCAAACAATTATTAGTACAGGGGACGATTACAAGGAAAAAACGTACGTTCTTCTTGTCGATACGATGCATAGTAGATAGTTAATATGAGCTGACCATGTATCAGTATGGATAGCGATTTCTATAGCACAATTATTTTGTTGCCATACCTATGGCGCATCCCGTTTGATCCAGAATGTCTTTTTACTATTCGCTTGAGAAGCCCAGCAGATTATATTCTTACAAGTGTATAATCCTATTATATATAATTCGCTTAATGTTTCTGTTGATTTCGGTGTGTTTGTGTGTCGGTGTATGTTTGACCGAAAAACCATAACTTCTGTCCCCGCGCACCTGAAGCGTTCAAAGCACTTGGTAAGAGTACAGGCGGCAGGATAGGAACATTTTTGGTGGGGGCGGAGCTCACAGGGACGAGCTTCGTCCGGGATAAATGGTTGAGCGGGAATTCATCCTACGTACTATAAAGTGCCTCGTCTGTCGTTCTGTCTGTCTGTCTGTCTGTCTGTCTGTCTGTCTGTCTGTCTGTCTGTCTGTCTGTTTGTCTGTCTGTCTGTCTGTCTGTCTGTCTGTCTGTCTGTCTGTCTGTCTGTCTGTGTCTGTCTGTCTGTCTGTCTGTCTGTCTGTCTGTCTGTCTGTCTGTCTGTGTCTGTCTGTCTGTCTGTCTGTCTGTCGTCTGTCTGTATGCCTGTCACGGAATTCCTTAGCTCCTTTAGATCTGCCTGGAGAGACGGGGTCAAGAGTGGGATGGGTGAGCCATGTCCCGAGAACTATAAGACACACATCAGCTTGGCGGAGCCCCGCCCACAGTGGGAGTGGCGTGCATTGTAATGAGCTCTACTGAGGACGCTTGATTTCAAATCAAGTCACGAAACGGCTTCAAAACTGGGGTGAAGGTGGCTAGGGTGTACATTGGTAAGTCAGATCGGACTAGGGAAACCCACCCCCGATGGGTCGGGCGTTCTCCGAAAATGAAAGGTTCTTGAAAACATTTATAACTCGGTTTGGAGAAAGCCAACACAGGAAAAACTTGATGTGGGGGAAGCATTGCCGAAGGTATTTCCTGCATAAATGACGTCAGGAGAATGACGGAGGCTTAGGGAGGTTTGTTCATGGCGGACGGGGCGCGCGTTGGGTGTTTGTGTTTGTCCGGGAATGAATAACTCCTGTTCTCATCTACCAAAGCCTCCAAATTTGGAAAAGGTGCAGGCGGAAAGGCCATTTCAACACGAGAAGGAGAGGAGCCCTTTGTCAGCCGGGCGAGCCGTTTGGTAGCTCCATATCCTGTGGTTCTAAACAATTCATATTTGGTAAAATTACAGTTTTTCGTATTAACAATGGAACTTCGGCTTTTTATTAAGTGATATGGGATATGACGGGATCGTAGGCACTCGGTGACAGGGGCCGATAATAAATGATAAGAAAATATGAGGAGCTAGGTGAGCAAGAGCCACCTAACAATCAAAATCCCAACGCCTCCGGTATGTACTATGCAGCTTTGACCGTTCAGTATATTTCATTCGATAAGACGGGATGGTAGAGTAGGGTGACAAAAGTAAGTGGTAAGTGCAGTGATAAAGACCATTAGAGGCTTCACGATGAGCAGATGAGAGTTTGGTTCACTTCTTGCTATCAGATTACGACCGCTACCCAATGAAGGATGAAGGGTAAAGTTTGAATATGATCAAATGCCAGACAAAGTAGTACAATGATTGTATTGTAGTGATTGAAGTTGTGGTGATTGAATGGTCACATTCATCACTTATTACTATGTTAGTGATGTTAATAAGTGATGGAAAATTCTAGTTTGATTGAAAGGAGATTAAAGGCATAGTTCACGATAATTTTGAGGTACTTCGATTGGAGGGATACTTTGACTAGGTAAAAAATGGAAGTGAGATGCACAATAGTGCGAAAGTGACGAAGATATCGCGAAAGTTGGCGGATTGAAAATATTTCTAGAAGGTTGGATGGGAAGCTTCAAAAGTGGTGGAAAGATGGGTTAAACGAGATTAACACGA
Source organism: Haemonchus contortus (assembly GCA_000469685.2). Lineage (NCBI taxonomy): Eukaryota > Metazoa > Nematoda > Chromadorea > Rhabditida > Trichostrongylidae > Haemonchus > Haemonchus contortus. The sequence goes on from LS997563.1 coordinate 7,869,934, forward strand.
TGGAAAGGGTATTAGGACGAGCAATTGCAATGTAATTGCGTGAAGAGCTGAGGACATCAAGCCGAAAATGCCGAAAACTGTCCTTCACGGTCCCCATAAGTCACGACTACCTATTTAAAATTTCCAACAGTGATGCCCCTTGTGAATAGTACAATGCCTCTACAGTGACGTTTGAACCTGTTCATCATTATGTGTGACATACAGTAGATACAGTTTTTATGCCCTTGTTACGCCGGGAGCCACAGATTTATCCTAGGAGGTGTCTCTGAAATCAATTCTACTAAGACCTAATCCTTTAACGTGAACAACGAAGCTCCTCCATATCCCAGTCGGGAATATGAACGGTACAATGATGGAGATGAAATTTTTAGAACATCGCGGAGGTCCAAAGCAACTTTTGAGATCGGCGAAGCCTACTGTACGCAAAAAGAGAGACATAATTCGAGAGAAACACTTGGAGTCAGAGACACTCCAGGAACCCGACACGTTTGCCCGAGAGATTGAGAAACAGCGAATACAGCCAATTGTACCGCTCAAATCAGAAGACGTCCTAAAGCAGTCCACGTCTGGAAAGTTAGGAGAGACGTCTTTGACAGAAGCAGCGCAGCTAAGTAAGTTGACGCTAACCGAACATGATGAGCGAGTTTCGAGAACCGAGAAACTCGAAGAGCTTGGACAGCAGTCACAAGCATCGAAGCAGCATTTGGGGCTGAAAAAGCCAGCAGAAGAATTGAAAGATACAACAAGGTTGACGCAACTGACCTACACGTCGGAACCAGAGAAGTCGACAGAACTAACCAAAACACGACGGAAGCGCACGGAGCTGGAGGAAAGGCAATCAGATGAATTAGGAGAAACTTCGTTGCATTTGCCAGGAACAGAGCCCTCGAGAATGGCTAGGGAACGGTTCGAAGCTGGAGAGAAGTCGATGCCTGTGACTATTCTTTAATTTGTCCAGCGAGACTTCTTACGCATTCTATTCTCATTTGATTTGTGTGATGATCGACTGTACTTTCAGACTAAATCTACACAGACGACGCAATCCTCACCTTGCAGCGTAAGAAATTTTTCTTGCTTACACTCTTACTGAATCTGCTAAAAATATTATTATTTTCAGAAAGGACGTGCTCGCAGGCAGATTGTCACAGTAAGACTATCGAATCCGATTAGTCGATGTAATGATGCCGTGTTTTTGTACTTACTTTCTTTTAGAGCAGAGAGATTGTGGAGCGGCGTATTCTCGAACGCGTATTGACGGCATGTTTTTTTAAGTGTTTTTATTCGAACAAAATTAAGACGAAACTGACCCTTTTAGTTTGTATTGGTAACACATTGTAATACTGAATATGTAGTCTTCCTCTAATGCAATCTTCGACTTCATCAGGAGGAGGAACCAGAAACGACAGAAAATGAACCACCGACTGTGAAAGCACCTGTGTCCGCCTTGCAAGAAGGGGTGCCTGCGGTTCAAAAGCCGGTAATAGAAGTTATCACCTTACTTTGTTCTTTATAACGAGCCATGGAGTTTCGCTTGGAACGTTTCACATTTCGTAATCCTAATCAAAAAATGCTGCTTTGACTTTTTTCAATGTTCCACTGATAAGTTATTGGATCGAATTATCATTCATCACTTGGGAAAGGTAAATAGATTGTTCTATGAACTTAGCATCAAAATCGATAACTGCTCTTATGAATTTGGAGAATACAAATTACAGAAGGTTCCAAGTTGTAGAAAAACTTAGTATAAAGCTCTCTTTCATAGCTGATTTCTTGAGGCAAAACTCAGGAACGACCTTTGTATATGAGCAGAATTGGGCCCTGAACAAGAATTGTCAGGTGTAAGTCATGCACACCCACCCACACACACACATGCACACATATGCACATACACACGTACACACGTACACACGTACGCATGCACACAAATACATACAAATACACAAATACCTTCTGAAGCATAAACACAGAAACACATACCGATAAACATACATCGTCACACAAACACCGACTAACATGACACACACGTTCCCTCATTCTCACATACACAGACATACATAATGCACAGAATCACGCACATACACACTTATACATTTTCACATACGCGCATACCCCAGAAGCACCAGAAATACATACACACACACACACACAAACACCACAAATACACACGAAAGAACGTACACATAACCTTTTAATCGCAAACGTCCGATTCGGGTTGTTAAACTTTTGTACGAATCGATGTTCATAGCCAAGCGTGTACTAACGAGGACACCTACGCCGCCGATGCCTCTGCTGTCACGTGTTCCAAAAAACGAGGAGAGCGCGATCCACGCGTGACCCCATTAGAGCTCTTCGCGTACGCAGCATCGCTTCAGTACCTTTCTGTTGAGATGGACCAAATAAGATTTGCAGTAGTCCACGGCTTCACCATGAATTAGAGCAAACTTCTATACTATAGCAATAAAGCCACTTTGAGATTGAGGATTCACTCCATAGCTCTACAATTTTGATTCTAGAAAACGCAATCTTTCTGTAAGCGTGCATAGTGGTCTTTTTTTACTTATTAGTCTGGTACATTCTTATTTCTCCCGTTGTGATGGTAGACATGATGCGTCGCGTCCATGACCTCATTATACTGACGCGTGAATCGCACCACACCCCCAAGGAAGAGTTTTTCTCCAGTCTCAAATACAGCGTGCAGCCGGCGATGCCTTCTCGTCTCGGTCAGTCCGATGACGTCGTAAGTGATCTTCCTAGCTTGCATCATCAGGTCTTCTATACACGCTTCCGATGCAAGCGTCCGTGCGTTGAAAGTAAAGAGCGCCATCATAGTCCTGCTTTCGGTCAACCTGTTTCGGCCCTGAGATTTTAACAGCCTGTAGCGAGCGGTCCTACCCAAAGCTGCCGTATTGGGTGCTCCCTTAGGTTCAGAGGAATGAACCCCATTTCTATTACTGTTTTTAGCGAGTAGATACCTAACGTGCAGCTTGACAGGCTCTAAGGTGGGGGCTAGGTTGACTCCGGGGGCTTGCCAGGCTATATCGAAGTGGAAGTGGAAGAGGGGCCATGTTTTTGAAGGTAATCCCGAATCACCTCCCAAATACTTCCCAGTTACTCGAATGCAAGCTTTCGGCTGAGTCGATGGGCAGGATACAACTGCACCCACAGGCTCTGCACACACGTATGCGTTGGTACGCTTGCGAGAAGCAGAAGATATCGACCCAGCACAGCGAAACAAAGAGTCCATTTCCTGAATCCACTTGCGTCTCTGGGCGAGTACACGTGACTTTTGGTTGGCGACTAATTCCCCTATTCGCCACTTGGGGACGCTCTACCTAGCCTCGTCACTAATCGGCTGGGGACCCTTCAGTGAGAGAACTCGCAGTGAAAGAGATCCGTAGAACGCACACATAAACAAAATACACATAGAAATACAGAAAGCACACAAGCATCGACACACACATGCACACGCATACATACATACACACATACCCATACAGAAGTCATAAAAGGCGCAGTTCACGATGAAAATAGTCGCTGAGTTCTCCCTCCATAGTGCCCAGAAGCCCCAAGGGTAACAGGGAGGATGCTATCGAGCCCCAAAATCAACAGCGAGGGCACATTGGGAGCCTTGTTAATGGATCGCTCAGACAGCCCGCCCCTCGATCGATGTCGCGTCAGACGAGTGTTAAGGCAATACAGATACTCACTAGAATATACACACAATCAGCTGATCGCCGAGTGGTGAGGCAATGTCTTTCTCCCATACTTTTTTCACTGCCGTTCTTTTTGCTGCTGCAATACCTAATTAGATTTTCTACCCCAAAAGGCTAAAAAGGTGGACTATTTTCATTTTGTTAGTGGGGTTTTTTTAGTTAACTTATGCTTACGAGTGAATGAATTTTTACTAACCGTGATGCTATTCGCAGCAAGACCCACATGTACGCAATGACACACATTGTATAGCTCGTAATAACGCAGCATTCTTCTTCATTTTCCTGATCTCATTCTCGTCCAGCCCCTATCTAACGATTCTCCGCAGCCTTTTTAAACTTTAGAAACACCGATTCACGCAGTTTCTTCGCCTTCAACGCACTACTCTCCATCTTATGTTCCATTTTTTTCGTCAGATTATCGTGAACTGTGCCTTTAAAGGCACAGTTTACCATAATTTTGCAACAACTCTGACGCCTTTTGATCGAAACTTATTCACTCTCTATGTCCTCACAGGCTCTTTTCAGTAGAACTGATTGTGAGAATTTCAATTAACACCTATGATTTGCAGGAGGAGGGCCTCAAAACTGCGCACGAGCCAGCCACGAGGACTGTGAGTTCGAATTTTGCTTCACTTTCCTAAATTCATATTCTTTGCACTGATTTCGCACGCTCGAAGAATCCGATGTTTTCTAGTTGTCGCGCATTTCTCTCATAGAGGATACTTTGACTGTTGCCTTGAGACACTGAGAACCTTCTTTCAAAGATCGCTTCAATTTTTTTTCGTCGGTCTTCGCTTTCTTGTACTAAACCTCAGTATTCATTTTTCTGTCGAAGGATCATTTGTTTTCATGTTTCCAGCATATCTCCATTCAAACGCATACGTTGCTTCAGTAATATGGAAAGATGTCTATTACATGACTGCTCTAGGTACTCATTTCTGCACCTGTTCAGTCGCACTTCCAAGTTAACATTCCAGTGGAATGAAAGTGTCTTGGGTGAACTCTGCCAGTCAGTCAGCACTCATTGATACAGACATTAGGCCTCGCCACTGCTCTGTACGGTTTGTCCTTAAGCGTCCTGGGAACCGTCAATCGTATTGATTTCTTTTGTGTTACGTATATGTAGCGTTTGATAGCTTGGTCCACACCCCTCAAGTAGCTGTGAGCATAGTATCTCTTTTATTTGTTCTTGTCTACTCGAACAAGGTCTGCGTTTCTCATCGAGATTGAGAGCTTGGTTTTTCACATTCAACTGCAGGACATTTCAATGAAGGAGACAAGAATGAATGAGACACATTTTGCATTTTTTCATTTCGGCTGAGGAGCTTCTGTGCTAATTGCTCAAATTGCTAATTTTTCAGGCTAGGGGAATTTTGATGACCACCGTATATATCCCTCATAAGCAAAATAAATGCTCCGTGACCCACACTTTCTCGAGCGCCTTGCATGACAGTGGTACACTGTTGAATTCCACACGTGGTTCAAATAGTACCAGGTGATGGGATCGCAACTTTTCCCAACAGTTTTTACAATTTTTCGACGGAAAAAGATCCACCGCTTGTCAAGCCCCAATGCAGTCTTTTTGCTTCTAATGAGCCGAAAAGTTCTTTTTGAAAGTGAAATTTGTAAAGAGCTCTGCGTTTGAAGCGTGCTTGCTTTAAGGCAATTTAATGCGAGCTTCGCCCTTCTGAGAAAACGGCGGCAATAATTCTCCACGCTCTTGCAATTCTTCTTCCAACAGATCCTATTTCAGGAGCCAGACAACTCAACTGATCTCGTGCTCTGTACTTCTAGACCACCACTTCACTCACAATGAGTACATACTTGGTTGCAGTGGCGCGTTTGAAATCTGCGAAACGATTCTGGGAACAAAGTTACGGGACCAGTTCCTCCCTGTATTGAAGCACTGCAATGAGCGGATCACCGAGCCGAGCAAAGCCTTTGCCTGTGCAACGGTGGCCTAGCGGGTAGTGTCGTGGGTCGTGTGCTAGTAGCCATGACATCAAGGTTCGCTTCCTTGATGCATCTGCTCGTTTTGCTTTTCTAAGAATTGCGTTCCAAACGGTTGTATCAACAGGGCTCCCTTCAACAATTCAAGAGCACTGGAAAGGTATTTCAAAGGAAGTTTTTCTTTGATCCTAAGAGACCAAATAAGGGTGGAGCTCCACCTCATGGAAAAGAAGGATTTCGAACGTTTGCTCAAAATGGGCTCAAGATGCTTCAAGGAGAAGGAATCCAAATGATATATCTGATCAAACGCTCTTCGACATGTTACCAGCGAATCTTCTGGCCGAATGTGGTGTCGTCATATTTGACGGAGGACTTTCGTTTTTCAGCATAACGTGGGCAACATTTGGGGAAAGGCGACAATGAATGAAGACCTCTCGAACCGTACTCCTCGATGCTATGAAATAAGCCCGTAATTCTTTCCGAGGGAAACGAGACCGTGAAATGCGATCACAATGATCCTCTGCGGTCGCCTGAGCTCGTCAATGAGAACAGCGTCTGTCCTCATTGAACATCCTCAGGAACGACCGGAGAGTGTCCGTCATGTTTGTGATCTGGCCCAGAAGCTCCAATTTAGGAGAGATTATAGCCTTCCATTAGTTCCGCTGTCAAAAGAAGCCGTACCTCTTTGAACGTGAGAAACAAGCGAACCGATCTGCCTACCTATGGAGATTGGCAGATAAGTTGGAAGGATAAACTGTCATCCTAATTAAACAATCGGCTAAGTGTATCTGTTGGTGTGTTTGTGTGTGTGTGTGTGTGTATGTGTGTGTGTTTGTCCGAGCGGAAATTCATAACTCCTGTTCCCGTGGGCCTAAAGTGTTCAAAATTGGTAGAAGTACAGGCGAGAGGATGAGAATACTGATGGTAGGTAATAGCAAGTGACAACAATTAATAGAAACTGATAAGGAGCCCTAAAAGGCAAGAGTCACCGGATCCGTAAGTCTTTCATGTAAACGGCGAAGCCTTAGCACTTTGGCAGGTGGGGTAGGATGTGATGGGACCGTTTCTGATTTATGGCAGGAATGATAGCAAGTGATAGGGACTGTAAGAAACCATAGAAGGCGAGAGCCGCTAGATCTGTATCGCACTTTCTGTTAATAATGGAGTCTTGGAATTTGAATAGGTTGTGTGAGATGTGACAGGATCGTAGGTACTCGGTGACGGAATCGAGAACGGTTGGTGCCAGGTCAGGAGCCGATAAAATTGATAAGGGCTAATGAAAATTTTCGAAGGCGTAGAGCCACTGTAATTATGACATTAATAGTGGAGCTTGACAGTTTGGCATGTGATGTGGAGTAAGGCGGGATCGTAAACGACCGATGACAGATACTGATAACAACTGATAGCGACTGATAAGAGCACTAACCAACTGAATTTAACTCCTGTGGTATTCACGAGATGTTTTTATGATCACGACTATTATATATGTAGATTACGACCGCTACCCAGCAAGGTTTGTAGCTCGGTGGAAGATCAAGGTTATTTTATGTTTCGATATCATTTACGACGAAGCTCATCCGACCGCCAATAATTTGGGATCCTCAACAAATGATATACCCATTGAGGAAAGATGGTCCAGCGATAACGACATCCGATAATCCTACTATATATAACGCGCTAAGTGTGTCTGTTGGTTTGTCTATGTGTTTGTGTGTGTGTGTAGTTGTGTGTTTGACCGGAAATTCATAACTGCGGTTCCCGTCGACCTAGAGAGTTCAAATTTGGTAGGTGTAAGGGGGGCAGGATGGGAACACTAATGGTGGGTGGTGGTGCCGGACTCCGCCCACAAGGGGCGGGGTTTGTGCGAAATAAATGTTTGAACGGAAAGTCATAACTTCTGTCCCCGTGGACCTAAATCGCTCAAACTTGGTAGGTGTGAGGGGAGCAGGATGGGAACACCAATGGTGGGTGGTAGGACCGGACTCCGCCTACAAGGGGCGGGGTTTGTGTGGAAAACTTAAACTTGGACCTAGAGCGTTCAAACTTGGTAGGAGTACAGGCGGCAGGGTGGAAATACTTATGGTGGGTGGCAGGACTGGACCCCGCCCACAGGGGGCGGGGTTTGTGTGAAAAATTTAAGCTTGGACCTAGAGCGTTCAAATTTGGTAGGCATACAGGCGGCAGGCTGGAAACACTTATGGTGGGTGGCAGGACCGGACTCCGCCCACAAGGGGCGGTGTGTGTGTGAAAAACCTAAACTTGGACCTGGAGCGTTCAAATTAGGCAGGAGTACAGGCGGCAGGGTGGAAATACTTATGGTGGGTGCCAGGACCGGACTGGGAAAAACTTAAACTTGGACCTAGAGCGTTCAAATTTGGCAGGAGTACAGGCGGCAGGGTGGAAACACTTATGGTGGGTGACAGGACCGGACTCCGCCCACAGGGGGCGGGGTTGGTGGGAAAAACTTAAACTTGGACCTAGAGCGTTCAAATTTGGTAGGAGTACAGGCGGCAGGGTGGAAACACTTATGGTGGGTGGCAGGACCGGACTCCGCCCACGAGGGGCGGGGTTTGTGTGAAAAACTTAAACTTGGACCTACAGCGGTCAAACCTAGTAGGAATACAGGAGGCAGGATAGAAACACTGATGATAGGTTGCAAGGCCAAACTCCGCCCCAAAGGACTGGGCGTGAATAAATACTGTTAGTTCGGACCCAGACCGTTGAAGCTTGAAGGCACAAGGAGTTGGCTGGGAACATTGATGGTAGCTAACATTGTAGACTCAGCAGCGATGAAGTGTATGAATACTTTTTTCTCTAAATAATCGCCTTTGTGATATAATGCGATGTTCTATTCGGACACAGCGAAGATGGCTTACAGAAAAAATCGCTCACAATTTGAAGCTAATACTGAGGGTGTACAGCTTCAAAAGAAAAAGTAGAGTCCGAAGTGTTATTTGCGCATAGCAAATTTCTCAGAGGAAGGAGGAGCGCCCGGCGTAGCCGGGCGAACCCATTAGAAGGAGGGAGCCCGGCGTTAGCTGGGCGGCCCGACTGGTGGTGTTATTACCACATGAGAACATTCGAGAGTACTAGTCAATTCTTTGGTTGCCTATCAGATGAACCTTTAATGGTTCACAATTTCCAAGATGAAGAGCAATCGATTGACACTTTTAATCGTGGACGTAAGCATCAGCACACTCTAAATACCACTTGCGCTGCCCTGCTTATACCAGCTCCCATCTTTTCGGGCCTTGTGTCACAGTTGTGTAGAGGATGTCGAATTTCGTGTTCAGAAAAGCATCATTCGTTCCAAAAACTGGTGGATTGGGTGGGGGGGGGGGAGGGTTGCCGATTACTGGAACATAAAGAAGGAGGAAAACCGGCGTCAGCAGGGCGGTCCGACTGTCTCTATATATAAAGCGGTAATCTTGTATGTCTGTTTGGCACGGTAGTGTGAATGCCACGTGAGCCCGCGAAAAAACAGCTATGAAATGGGAAGGAAACCGACACTATTATATTGGTCCTCTAACATGTCGTAGTTAAGCGGTAGTGGGGCACGCATTAGCGTGCGCAGCCCAACTGGTAAAATTAATATAGGAGTCTCATACTACAACGACAATCATTTCCACTGGATGCCGCTTCAAATCAACAATGAAGGCTCGTAGGGACAACTTCAAAGCTAGTTGTAGGTGAACTTAGGGTTTCGAGTACAGCCGTGATATCACGCCCCTCCGCACCACCACGCTTACCTCCTCAAAGGGCCTCTTGAGCGGGCATCCACTTCAAGAATAGAATCAGCGGATAATCATATGTACACATAAAGCGATAAACTAATGTCCTACAATATTTTCTCAACAATGCCGCTTAACTTGGACCGCCGCTTCGAAAGCGCGGACAGTATCCTAGAATGAACGGACCGTATCACTCCTGAAAAGGGCTGTACTCGGATGGGTCATCCGAACGCCGTCCACCGTAAGTGCAGGGAGCTGCCGAAGATCTCGAAACACCTTGACTGTTCAGGGTAGAGAGGTATATATATTCTGTCAGTCGACGTAAAAAATTTATTGGTTTACTATTCCCCGAAAACCTAAATCGTGAGGGAGCCTCGTAGCTGCCCAACATTGAGCCCAAAAACGTTTTGCAAGCGTTTGGGAGGCATTTCATAGAAAAGCAAAACAAGGATATGCATCAAGAAACCGAACTTCGATGTAATGCCTACTAGTCCACCACACTACTCGTTAAGCCTCCGTTGCACTGCTTTGTTTGGCATGGCGATCCGTTTTTACAGTGGTATAACACAGGAGAGGGATTGGGCTTTAAGCTTTGTTCCCAGAATCGTTTCGCAGCTTCGGAACACAGATTTGAGATCAGCATTCGAAACCACCTACGAAAGTATTCATCTCATCTTGAATGGCACTACGACCAAATGGGGATCCGTCCCTTGTTAGTGACGAATCCCCATTCGACGACTTCGGACCTCCACGAATCTAACTTCCTGTGATTTGCCCCTCCGATAGCCTCCTTCCCTGGTTCTTACAATTTTTGTAAGCACGGGAAAACCAGGAATCTGACTCCAGGCAATGTTTGTACGCATCCTTCACTCCTTTGACGATACTGCGGACTTTTTCATATCAAAATCGTTTTACACCGTTCCAACTCGCTATTCACTTTGAGCTCTTGTAGAAGATAAGGTTCCTCCACTGCAGTGTTGTTCAAGGGTCGCTGCTCAAATAGCACTTGAAGGCACAGTTCACGAAAAAATGATCTCTGAGTTCTCTCCTAGGGATACCCAGGGGCGGCCCCCAAGGGTAACAGGAAGGACGCTGTTGAGTCCCAAAGTCAACAGCAGTGGGCATAGTGCGAGCCCCGGCACCGGATCGTGCCCTCGATCGATGCCACGTCAGACGAGTGTCAAGGCGATACAGATTCGTTCTAAAACCCACACACGATCAGCTGACCGCCGAGTATTGAAGCGATGTTTTTCTGCTATTCCGTAATTCTCTGTTATTCTTTTTGCTGCTGCCATCCCTTACTTAATTTTGAAAGAGAAAGGTGGGCTATTTTTGCTCTTACTAAGGTTTTCTGTTAACTTGTGCTTATAAGTGAATAAAATTTTGCTTACCGTAGTCAGCTCAAGACCCACACGTACGCAATGAAACATATTGACAACTCGTCCGATTGCCCCACTCTTCTTCATTTATGATCTTATTCTCGTCCTGCCCCCTTTTTAACGATTCTTCGAAGCCTTTTTTTACTTTAGAAACGCCGATTCACTCAGTTTCTTCGCCTTCATCGCGCTATCTTCCATCTTATCTTCCATTTTTCTTCATAATCTCGATCACCCAAAACTATCGTGATTGCCTTCAACGACATGGAAGACTAGGCTCCTTTGACCGACCTCTTTTCATGAGTTTTCAATCTTCGATTTAAGCCGCTTTCGCCATAGAAAACACATCCTATTTGTGTAGTGTGCACTGGTGGGGCAAGAATAGCTAAATCTCCCAGGAGAAATTTTACAGGTGACAGCTCATCCCCGCTGACTTTCACAGTTTCAAGGGACACATTTCAAAAAGTTAACTTGCTGACAAATATATTAGGTTGAGTCATAAGTCCTCTGACAATGTAATAGTGATGAATTCTAGGGATCATAACTCGGAAAAGAGGTGACGAAAATGGACGCGTGTGGCATCATTAGATAGTGAAGAAGCTCTTCCAAATACATACTAACACCTGCACCTGACCATCTCCTGCGCTTGAGCGTCAGGATAGAAATTGCCATGTCGGCGCAAAAATCCATGTCATACTGCTTCAATACAAGAGGCACCCATCGAACGAGCTTTCGCACCTTGCCGATTGACTTCAATCCACGAATAATTGTGGATTGACTCCTCAAGGGTGATTGCCAGTACGAGTACACGACGTGAACTTCGTGTGCCACTTGCGAATTGTGCATCTTGCAGGAGCACCCCTCTTGTAAACTTACTCAATACGTCTATCGATCTCCGCGAGTTCTTGACCAGATAAAATAAGAAATAGGATGGTGTTGCGGAGGCGGAGTTGCGGCTTTCATGGGACATGGTTGCAGGAAAGGAAGCAGTTAGGTGTTCTGTTAGTATGTATTTTGAAGAGCTTTTCAATACCTATCTAATAATGCCATGCGCGACCATTTTCGTCTCCTCTTTCCCGAGTTATGATCCCTAGAAGTCATCGCTATCATTTTGTCCGAGGACTTATGACTCAACCTAATAATATACAATTAAACTCTCTGAATAGCTGCAGAGTTCTTCCGGCTTTTCATGACATGTTGCTTTCTTCAGCAACAAACTATAGGACAATCATGCGTGGAAACGAAAATCGCAGAAGAACACGTGACAAGAAAGTTTATGGAAGTAGGCTCTTCATGATAACACTGTTACGAATTGTGTAGGATATGTAGATGTAGACAGAATTACATTCTGTGACTGACCCTCCACACAAAATTTTGTTTGAAGGACCAGAGCACCAAAACAGTACAGCAACCATCTACAGAGCCTGTGAGATCAGAACTTTGTTTTCCATGTTGAAACTTCTTCGAGCTCATTCTACCTGAAGCCGGGTTTCATATTGAATATCTTGATTGCAGGAAGAGGCTGCAGCAATTCTGAGAAAGCCCATTCCCAAACCTGTAAGATTTTAATTTTGTTTACTTTCTGCATGTGTTCCGTGAATGTCCAATTGGCATTGAAAATTTCTTCCAACATCACCTATTTTGCAGGGCGAGACTGTCCCAGCTGTGGAGGAGCCGACTCCCGGACTTGTGAGATGATAAATCTTTTTCTAACACGTCCCCTCTACATACATGAGCCAATATTTGGTCATGTGGACGTGGCCCTTTGATATGCACGCGGATGCAAATTTGTTTCGACTGCTTTTGATATGGCACACGTTTCAGCAGCAAACTCTGGGACAATCGGTTGTTGAGAAGGAGATCATGGAGAAAAGGGTGACTCAGGAGATTATTGAAGTGAGAATTTTGTTTTGCCATTGAAAAGTGTCGGAGGAGTTGTACAGAGATATATTCTTTCCCTGACATCACGATTTAGTCTTTACACAAAGGCTTGCTTTTTACAGGACGAGGGCATCAAATCAGCGCATGAACCAACTCCGAAGCCTGTAAGAATGAAGATTCGATTTATTTATAGAACCTCATGAAACACACCGTCGTTTGCGTTTTGTTTATCCAACAAGTTCCACTTGCAGATGGAAACCACCACCTACACAGAGGGCCACGTCCAAAGTTTTAACATTATAATTTTCTTGCTTTCAAAATAATCTCCGCGAAGAGTTGGCTAACCCTCACTACATTTATACATTAGTCACTTTTCAGGATAAGGCCGTCCCAGCTGTCCAGGAACCGACTCCCAAACTTGTGAGAGTTTTGCTTGCACTATTTCATGTCCTTCTTGGGTACCCTTTGTCAATCCTTTCTTTTCCTCTAATCATTTGAATGAATTTGATATAATATGCACTGGAGGTTAAGTTGCTCAGTCTACATTTACTGTCTTTCTAATGTGATCGAAGAATAAGCAACTAATCCATTCGGTCGAGTGCAAAAATGTTTATGATATGCCCCTGGTTTCAGCCCCCAAGTCTAGTGAAAGCAGTTACCAAGAAGGAAACCGTGGAAGAATCTGTGACTCAGAAGTTTATTGATGTGGGTTATTCGTGAGGTCATTTTAAAACTGTGGAGAAGTTGTAGGAAAGGAGCATCTTTTTCTTTCCATGACAACAACCGTGACTGCTCATAGTGTCTTTTTTTTAAAGGGCGAAGACACCAAACAAGCACGGGGACGAACTCCGAAGCCTGTAAGAGAAAAGTTCACAACATTCCCAAAAAAGGTTCGAAGTGACTCTATCCAACAGATCTGATTTGCAGGACGAGCCTCCAGCACATGAGCTCGAGACCACTTTCAAAGTTGTAAGGCCCCAATTTTGGTTGCATTCTGCAAGTTCTCTCTAAACATTTCATACAATCCCTTGGAACACATTCGCTTACATGATAACATTTCTCAAGTTCTCTTTATAGGCTGCCCTACCAGCTGTACAGGAGCCAACTCCCAAATCTGTAATTTTTGTCTTATGTAACATTCATTTATTAAACACAAACATACTTGCCAATAAGGACGAGTTTCCTAACTTCCATTTGGAGGCAAAGCTAATTTTTTTCAAATGCTCTTGATGGATGCAAAACCTTTGATCTGCTCTTGATGTGCCGTGATTTTCAGCCAACAACTCTCGGAAAATCGTTGGTCAAGAGAGATATTGTGGAAGAACGCGTGACTCGAAAATATATTGAAGTAGGTTTTCATGACGCTGTTTAAAACATGCGTGAGCAGCCATATAGACGGAACCATTTTACTGCCTTAACGGTTCTAAGGGCATTACTCCTTAGATGTTTGTTTATCGAAGCGAGGGTGATTCGAAGGACTGCAATCCCAACCAGAACATAATACACAAAGGACGACTCATTCATTTATTATGGACATTTTGACACCACGCTTTACGCAAATGACCTGCAAACTAGAGATTTGACATTGTCCTCTACTTGAATCCTTCCCAAGGGACATGTATTATGGGGAGACACGCAGTAGGAAAGGTTTTGTGAAATCGATCCGCCGCACGCGGCTGTCGGCCTCGTTACAAAAGTTCTCGCGTTCTTCATGCGGCTCAGTCGCTATGCGATTATTACTTTTGGCATGATTCTACTGTTAGTTCTTCTGTTCCTGTATTTCTTACCTGCTGCTGCAATCTGCTACATTCCTTCGCGCGTGGCGCCTCTCTTGACGCAACGCGACAATTTCGTTTCTACTGCACCACACCCTGTATTATGCCCTCTGCCACCGCTGGCCCTCTGAGTGCCAGACATCATGAGACGGGGTAAAACAGATGAGCAGCCTGCTTAACCCCGTCGATGGTCGCTCAGGAAACGAGTACAACGACCGCCATAACCACCAACCGGACACGTTATGGCCTCAGCGCTGCTTAAGTACCCAAGCGAAGCGCGGCGTGAACGAAGATCATGACAATGACTGACTCCTCTAACACTACCTCGTTTGCAGGACGAAGGCGCTAAACCATTACAGGAGCCCACTCCCAAGCCTGTGAGATAATGATTTTATTGCCTTTTTCAAATTCTCCTCCAATCTTTTCATCAAGTTCCCACTTCTAGAACTCCTTTCAAACACCTCCTTTGCAGACTGAGACCTTAGCAGTCCGTCAAGAGCCAACTTCGAAACAAGTGAGACTGCAGTTTGAATTTCCACACGTTCCACCCCAAATCCTTCGATTTACTAACCATTTCTCTCCCAAACGACCTCTTTTACAGGTTGAAGTCCTACCAGCTGTGCAGGAGCAAACTCCCAAATCTGTAACTTTTGTCTTATGTAACATTTATTTATTAAACACAAACATACTTGCCAGTGAGGACGAGTTTCCTAACTTCCATTTGGAGTCAAAGCTAATTTTTTTCAAATGCTCTTGATGGATGCAAACCCTTTGATCTGCTCTTGATGTGCCGTGATTTTCAGCCAACAACTCTCGGAAAATCGTTGGTCAAGAGAGATATCGTGGAAGAACGCGTGACTCGGAAATATATTGAAGTGGGTTTTTCATGATGACGCTGTTTAAAAAATGTGTGAGCAGCCATATAGACGGTACCATTTGACGTGCCTTAACGGTTTTAAGAGCATTACTCCTCAGATGTTTGTTTATTAAAGCGAGGATGATTCGAAGGACTGCAATTCCAACCAGAACATGATACACAAAGGACGATTCATTCATTTATTACGGACATTTTGACACCACGCTTTACGCAAATGACCTACAAACTAGAGATTTGACATTGTCCTCTACTTGAGTTGACTTTGTTTGACTTCATCTTGAGGTCTTTCTCTCTAACGGGTCCATCTCTCGCGAGAGACGGCCGCCAATCCTCCTCATGGGTAAAGTATTATGTTCTCCGCCACCGCTGGCCCTCGGAATGCCAGACATCACGAGACGAGTGTAAAACAGATGAGCAGCCTGCGTAGCTCCGCCGATGATCGCTCAGGAAACGAGTACAACGACCGCCATAACCACCAACCCAACACGTTATGGCCTTAGCGCTGCTTAAGTACCCAAGCGAAGCGCGGCGTGGACGAAGATCATGACAGTGACTGACACCTCTAAAACTACCTCGTTTGCAGGACGAAGGCGCTAAACCATTACAGGAGCCCACTCCCAAGCCTGTGAGATAATGATTTTATTGCCTTTTTCAAATTCTCCTCCAATTTTTTCATCAACTCCTACATCCCTTTTCTAGATCTCCTTTCAAACACCTCCTTTGCAGACTGAGACCTTAGCAGTCCGTCAAGAGCCAACTTCGAAACAAGTGAGACTGCAATTTGAATTTCCACACGTTCCACCCCTAATGCTTCGATTGATTAACCATTTCTCTCCCAAACGACCTCTTTTACAGATTGAAGTCTTACCAGCTGTGCAGGTGCCGACTCCCAAATCTGTAACTTTTGTCTTATGTAACGTTTTATTTATTAGACACATACATACTTGCCAACGAGGACGAGTTTTCCTAACTTTCATTAGAAGACAAAGCTTTTTTGTACAAATGCTGATGATGGATCAAAACCTTTGATCTGCTCTTGATATGCCATTATTTTCAGCCAACAACCCTTGGAAAATCGTCAGTTAAGAGAGAAATCGTGGAAGAACGCGTGACTCGGAAATATATTGAAGTAGGTTTTTTATGATGACGCTGTTTAAAACATGCGTGAGCAGCCATATAGACGGTACCATTTTACGTGCTTTAATTTTTTTAAGAGCATTACTCCTCAGATGTTTGTTTATTAAAGCGAGGATGATTCGAAGGACTGCAATTCCAATCAGAACATGATACACAAAGGACGATTCATTCATTTATTACGGACATTTTGACACCACGCTTTACGCAAATGACCTACAAACTAGAGATTTGACATTGTCCTCTACTTGAGTTGACTTTGTTTGACTTCATCTTGAGGTCTTTCTCTCTAACGGGTCCATCTCTCGCGAGAGACGACCCCCAATCCTCCTCATGGGTAAAGTATTGTGTTCTCCGCCACCGCTGGCCCTCGGAGTGCCAGACATCCCGAGACGAGTGTAAAACAGATGAGCAGCCTGCGTAGCTCCGCCGATGATCGCTCAGGAAACGAGTGCAACGACCGCCATAACCACCAACCCAACACGTTATGGCCTTAGCGCTGCTTAAGTACCCAAGCGAAGCGCGGCGTGGATGAAGATCATGACAGTGACTGACACCTCTAACACTACCTCGTTTGCAGGACGAAGGCGCTAAACCATTACAGGAGCCCACTCCCAAGCCTGTGAGATAATGATTTTATTGCCTTTTTCAAATTCTCCTCCAATCTTTTCATCAAGTTCCCACTTCTAGAACTCCTTTCAAACACCTTTGCAGACTGACACCTTAGCAGTCCGTCAAGAGCCAACTTCGAAACAAGTGAGACTGCAGTTTGAATTTCCACACGTTCCACCCCAAATGCTTCGATTGATTAACCAATTCTCTCCCAAACGACCTCTTTTACAGATTGAAGTCTTACCAGCTGTGCAGGAGCCGACTCCCAAATCTGTAACTTTTGTCTTATGTAACGTTTTATTTATTAGACACATACATACTTGCCAACGAGGACGAGTTTTCCTAACTTTCATTAGAAGACAAAGCTTTTTTGTACAAATGCTGATGATGGATCAAAACCTTTGATCTGCTCTTGATATGCCATAATTTTCAGCCAACAACTCTCGGAAAATCGTCAGTTAAGAGAGAAATCGTGGAAGAACGCGTGACTCGGAAATATATTGAAGTAGGTTCTTCATGATGACGCTGTTTAAAACATGCGTGAGCAGCCATATAGACGGTACCATTTTACGTGCCTTAATTTTTTTAAGAGCATTACTCCTCAGATGTTTGTTTATTAAAGCGAGGATGATTCGAAGGACTGCAATTCCAACCAGAACATAATACACAAAGGACGATTCATTCATTTATTATGGACATTTTGACACCACGCTTTACGCAAATGACCTACAAACTAAAGATTTGACATTGTCCTCCACTTGAGTTGATTTTGTTTGACTTCATCTTGAGGTCTTTCTCTCTAACGGGTCCATCTCTCGCGAGAGACGACCCCCAATCCTCCTCATGGGTAAAGTTTTATGCCCTCCGCCACCGCTGGCCCTCGGAGTGCCAGTCATCACGAGACGGGTGTAAAACAGTTGAGCAGCCTGCGTAGCTCCGTCGATGATCGCTCAGGAAACGGGTACAACGGCCGCCATAACCACCAAACAATGACGTTATGGCCTCAGCGCTGCTTAAGTACCCAAGCGAAGCGCGGTCTGGACGAAGATCATGACAAAATAACTGACTCCTCTAATACTACCTCGTTTGCAGGACGAAGGCGCTAAACCATTACAGGAGCCCACTCCCAAGCCTGTGAGATAATGATTTTATTGCCTTTTTCAAACTCTCCTCCAATTTTTTCATCAACTCCTACATCCGTTTTCTGATCTCCTTTCGAACACCTCCTTTGCAGACTGAGACCTTAGCAGTCCGTCAAGAGCCAGTTTCGAAACAAGTGAGACTGCAGTTTGAATTTCCACACGTTCCACCCCATATACTTCATTGATTAACCTTTTCTCTCTCAAACGACCTCTTTTACAGGTTGAAGTCTTACCAGCTGTGCAGGAGCCGACTTCCGAACCTGTAAGATCGCGATTTCGCTTACACTTTTACTTTTCTTTTGAGTCGCCTTCCTTTAGTTCCAGCCTTCCTCAATGAGCCCAAGAACCATTACCGCAACTTGAGAACAGATCCCAGTGCACAATCCCTTTAGTATTGTTACCTTAGGCAGAACATTAAATAACTGTTGTCTTCTGCGATGTTTAATTAGGCGATGCCACTTTCCTTCCGAACGTCCCAAATAATGCATGCACGAATGGGTGCAAAATTGTTCGACTGCTCTTGATATGCCTTACGTTTCAGTCAGCAACTCTAGAAGAGTCAGTGGTGAAGAGAGAAATCGTGGAAGAACGCGTGACTCGAAAATACATTGAAGTAGGTCGTTCATGACGACCCTGTTAAGAAATGTGTGAGAGTAGTCGTACAGACGGAGCCACTTTACGTGACTTCATGGCTAACACTATCCCACTTGCAGGACGAAGGCACCAAACCTTCACGGGAGCCAACTCTCAAGCCTGTGAGATAATATCTTCATGTTTTCGAATTTCCGTCTAACCCTTTCACTGACGATAGTTTCCTTTTCTACTTCAACTCTTTTGTACACAGCAAGGGAAGAATTCTACGTCACAGTGACCATTCAAAATGAGATTTATCCCGTCGCAGGCGTTTTCGAACGCTGATCTCAAATCTGCGTTTCAAATCTGTGAAAAGATGCTGGGTACAAAGTTACGAACCGTTTCTACCCAATGCTATACCACGATAATTTGTCGAACAGATAAACGAACCGAGCACTCAACTAGCGTACAACGGTGGCGCAGCTGGTAGCGCGTTGGAATCGCAGGCAACACAGGAAGGTTCAGACACATAGCGCATGTCTCCACTTTGCTTATCACAGAACAAATCCTTTGGGCTCGCAATCGTTTTTACTTCTCATATTGACTATCTAGAGATTTCTCTAACATGTGAGGAAATCGGGAAAAGGTAATCCAAGAAGTTTTTCTTGTTTCTACTAGCCGATTAAGGATGCAATTCATCATGAGCAAAAAGGTATTGTGAAGCGTTTGCTTAACTTGTACACCTTCCTGATTAGAAAAATCGTAAGGTAATTAAGTACTATTTTCTTCACCCTTTTATAAAAGAGTGTATTCACTCGCCCTATTCTTGACATTCTATGATGCCTTACCCGATTGTGACTGCTACATTCAAAATCAGCGGATCGATCTTTGCGCTAAGGGAGATCAGAAAGTTGAAAGAAGAAGGTAACTCAAAATAAGGAATCCCATAGCACGAGAGCGACTTCCTCTGAGTGGCGCTGAAGTTCAGCAATAAATTCTTCATATAGGGCAACTTCCACGTACAGGGTTCCTAGTCAAGTGGTAATATCGTGTCCTTCCGCATCACCACTCTAACCTTAAGAAAGGATTTTTGGACAGTCGTTTGATCAGCATACGTCTATACAAGTTGCTCATTTAATGTTCCAGCTGCTTTTTCATGTCAGTTTAATGGCATGCGCATTTCCGACACTGGAGGTGGAGACATCAATTAGAAGTGAGAACAGTGTTTTACCAAATAGAGTTCTACACAGACGAGCTATTCGATCGCTCTCGTCGGAAAGGCTTGAAGCCGTAAGAAAGTTTTATCATCATCTCCGATGTTTTGGGTAGAACAGCATCTCTATTCAGCCATTGATTACGAGGGAATATTTCTTGAATGACTATTTTTGAGTTCCTCAAATGTGACGATGGCTAAGCTGGTCAATACGAAACAAGGAGATCTCTCGTAGAAAGCGAAATGTATCAAGGATATGAAATTCCATGTTGAGGCTGTAAGCCAATAATCCCACCAGTTGCACCATTGTTACCCCTCGTTTTACGTTCTCAATTGGTTTATGTTCGACAGTGCCGCGGCAAACAAAGAAATGGTCTCGTAACTAAAAAGTCATCTCGCAGATTCGAAGCAAGGTTCCAAAAAATCGGCAGTATACAGCATAGATCCCATCTTGAACGGCCACTGAACCAGGTATCCTCTGCTTGTGAGTCCTCAGAAGTCGTGCAAGAGCCAACTACGGAAACTCCGAAACAAAAATTTAAACTTCCACGCGTCCTATCTAAATCCTTTAGAGGTTAAGCCTTTCTCTCCCAAATTATCTTTTACAGACTGAGATTGTAGCAGCTTTGCGTGAGCCGACTCCCAAATGTGGGGAATCGTGACCTTGCTCCAACTTTTTCAAACTCATTTTTGAGCAATTTTTGCGGACTTTTTGAGATTTTTTCATTATTCTCATTTGCAGGAAGAAGGAGTTAAAACAGCCCACGAACCGTCATCGAAGACTGTGAGATCATTTTCACTTTTCGCACATTTGATTGCTTTCTATGAATCTTAGTGTAGACGATGTTGCTATTCGATCTCAGTGGGTTTCTAATTACGCATCTATGTCGGACCTCGTTGTTTTAGGCTGAAAATCAGATGAAAAATCCTATATGAAGTAGTCAACTCAGTTATCCAATATGCGCACATGCGAATATAGCATGCTACTAATATGCATAACTGAACAGTTCTTCCTGTACATTCCTGATCGGTGCTGAATTGTAAAGACTGTCCTCAATGTCGTCTTCAGGAACGAAGGGAAAGAAAATCAGTTATCAAGAGGAAAATCATAGAAGAACAAATAACACGAAAGATCGTTGAGGTAATTCTAGCATGGTGATAATGCTGTTACGAAAAGTGTCAGCGATGTTACAGGGCAAACCTTCCTATTAATTACCCTTTTGAATGTATCCTTGAAATACTAAAAGTCGGAAATGGGTGTTCAAGTACAGATTTGTTCTACAAGCCGACATAGCATTAGATAAACAGAATTCCCTTCAAAACATGAATAGTTGAAATTTGGTTTGCCTATCCATCACCCCCTGATGCCGTTTATTATTGCGAGATGGGCTCCGCACACCAATGCATGCGTCACAACAAAGAGTGCGCCAAACAGCGATGATTTCCTGACCTGAGCTCCACTTCCGATAATCTGGCGATGAGCTGTGGCGGGCCATGAGTTTTTGCAAGAGGTTCGGAAACGCTCCACTATCCGCGGATGAGACAAATTCGTCCGATTTGTTGCCCAGTTCCTGAACTACACTGTTTTCGGTTTGTGGGCTTTTTGGAGCAAAATTCTAAAGATTCTTTCATTGCGCCGCCTATTCCGGTAAATGTTCTACCTCTCTGAGCGCGGCTCCGTTGAGCTCATATGTGCTCTGTTGATCTTGCCCAAAGTTCTAGCCATCCCAAAGTGATCCCGATTTCTTCAGATAATTCGAGTTTTGGGAGACAGAAACGAACTCTATAAATATAGTAAATGGTGATAATGACATTATAGGTAATGACTAGTCATGATGAATT
Organism: Haemonchus contortus; assembly: GCA_000469685.2. NCBI lineage: Eukaryota > Metazoa > Nematoda > Chromadorea > Rhabditida > Trichostrongylidae > Haemonchus > Haemonchus contortus. The sequence continues at coordinate 7,891,753 of LS997563.1, forward strand.
CATGTACAGAACGATTTTAGAATGTCAAGGAAAAGGAAAATTTTGATCTTAGCTTCGCCCGCCTAAGTGCAAGCCCCGCCCACCCTTCAGGGATCTGACCACACTTCTGCTACAGCCTTAAAATTAAAACACTTTCTTGTTCGTGAATGGGATTAAACGGAGTCATGATTCACTCTTCATAGCCCCGCCCACTTTAGTGCATATCTCGCTCACTTCAGGGATTTGACAACATTTCTTTTTCGGCATCTGGACACTTGTTTTCCATTTCATAGATTTTTTGAATTAAGTTGCATATAATATTTTTTGATAAAACCTAACATTCCAATCACGATATATTCACGTAGGTCCAGCACGCTTAAGGCCTTTCTTATTCCGTTTACTTTTTTTGGCCTACACGCCCTCGATGTTTCGAGTTATGAGCTCATGTGGGAAGTACTGCACTTTTCGATAACGCTCCGCCCACCACCTATATCCCTTCGCCTACTTGTAGACCCACCCCACTTCTGCCCATTTTTTCCCGGCGTCCTGGCTGTTATGAAACCTAATTCAGACATTTTGCCCAAGACACCGCCCACTCCTGTGCATATTCCTACCCTGTAGGCTTCGCTGAGCTCACATGTACTCTGTGCTTTTTCCCTGTGCGCAACCCATCCCGAACTTGACCCGACTTTTATAGGTGTTCCCTCAGGTAATATCGAATTTTCGTGGAAACAAACGAACAAACAATCAAATAAACAGACGCCAGCGAGTTATATATGACGCGCGCGTTAATACAAAATGATAGGAAGCTTTTTTCCACAACATATTGCTTACAGGAAGAGGTAGCTCCACTAGCGCAAGAACCAACTGCGAAGCCTCCCGAACCAGTATGGCTTCTGCCCTTTTACAGTGCGGCGACTCTTTATGCTGAGCGGGAATCTGCTCCGAAACCTGTGAGATCAAATCTTGTTTACCCTTTAATACTTTCTTCTCAATTCATTTCCTTGACAACGAGTGCAATTTCTCATCCGTACAGGCAGAAATCATCACTGCTCCGAAGGAACCAGCTGCCAAACCTGTGAGATAACAATTTCGCTTACACTTCTACTGTTATTAGTGAATCGCCCTCCCTTTGGTTCTACCAATTCTCAAAAAGCTCAGGAAATATCACGGAACCTGCAAATTTCACACACCGTTTCAATGTTCCTCTCAGAAACAGAGATACACATGTAGGGTAAACCTAGAGAGATCTCAGGCACGATCTATTCAGTTATACATTTAATCGTGAGCAGAACACCGAATAACTGTTATCTTCTGCAGTGTTTAACTCATACAGCATATATGTTCTTGCCAATTCAAACCGAGTTATTTAAACTCCATTCCGAAAAAAACTAGTTTGCTTTTAAACGCTCCGAACGAATGAATGCACGAGTGATCTACTGCTCTCAATATGCCTTATTTCAGTCAACAACTCTAGGAAAGTCAGTGGTGAAGAGAGAAGTCGTGGAAGAACGCGTGACTAGAAAGTACATTGAAGTGGGTCGTTCATAATGACGCTTAAGGGATGCGTGGGTGCAATCGTACAGGCGGAGCCACTTTACGTGACTTTTGGCTGACATCTCTAAGGTTGTCTCGTTTGCAGGACGAAGGCATCAAACCTTCGCACGAGCCAACTCCCAAACCTGTAAGATAATATTTTCGTCTTTTCGAATTCCGCTCTGATCCTTTCACCGACTATGGTTTCCTTTCCTACTTCAACTCTTCTGACACTAGCAAGGGAAGAATCCTAGGTCGCAGTGACCATACAAGATAGGACATATCCCACCGCAGGCGTTTTCGAACGCTGGTTTCAAATCTACGTTCCAAATCTGTGAAAAGATGCTGGGTACAAAGTTACGAACTGTTTCTACCCAATGCTATTCCACGATATTATGTCGAACAGATAGACGAACCGAGCAGTCAACTAGCGTACAACGGTGGCGCAATTGGTAGCGCGTTAGAATCGTAGGCCAGACATAGAGGTTCACACACTTGGCGTTCAATATGGCGCTGAAGTTCAACAATAAAGGCTTCAGAGAGGGCAACTTCCAAGTACAGGGTTCCGAGTCAAGTGGTTATGTCGTGTCCCTCCACATCATCACTGTGACCTTAAAGGCATAGTTCACGATAGTAATGGTTTCTGAGATCCCCCTGTAGTATGAATTCGAGGCTCCCCCTTATACCATACCCGCCGCCTAAGGTCGAAAAACGTTATCTATAGGACACAGTAAGGGGTCAGACTGTACTGTGTGAATGTCACATCCATCGTGGACGAGTTTCAACGGCTTTGTAGGCTTGCCTATCACAGAGACTCCCATGCAGGAAGTCCATACCTATTACGACAGTGAATTGCAGTTTCGGACAATTTCGGCTTGATGTAGCCATCCCTTTGAGCGATGGAGGCAAGTTAAATCTTGTCCAAACACCTCTTACATGCAATCACCATCACGGTGATCTCGTACAACCTCCGCTGCCATTACTATTGGAAAACCTGAAGCAGACGGATTTTCTCGCTTTCTTCGCTACAAATGTACTCCTCTACATCAACCGTTCCACTTTTCTAATGAGGTACCTCAAAATTATTCAGCATACGTTTGGACAGCTCTCTAATCAGCATCGTTTATACAAGTTAACCATCTAGCTTTTCATGTCAGTTTAGTCGCAATAGCGCATTTCCGGCATTGGAGGCGGAGACAGATTGATAAGAAGAGAGCACAGTCGGACTCGGTCGGAAAGGCTCGGAACCGTGAAAAAATCGTATGATCGCCTCCAATGTATTGGGTAGAAGAGAACCTTTATCAGGTCAATGATTACGAGGGAACTTTGTTTGGACGACTACTTTTGAGTTCCTCAGCTGTGAGGAAGGGCTGAGCTGGTCAATACTAAAAAAAGAAGTTTCGCAAGCATAGAACATCTTCCAGGGAAAAGCGAAATGCATCAAAGATCCGAAATTCCATGTCAAGGCTATAAGCCAATAACCCCACCAGTTGCACCATTGTTACGCAACGTTTTACGTTCTCAATTGGTTTATGTTCGACAGTGCCGCGGCAAACAAAGAAATGGTCTCGTAACTAAAAAGTCATCTCGCAGATTCGAAGCAAGGTTCCAAAAAATCGGCAGTATACAGCATAGATCCCATCTTGAACGGCCACTGAACCAAGTATCCTCTGCTTGTGAGTCCTCAGGAGTCGCGCAAGAGCCAACTACGAAAGCTCTGGGATAACAATTTAAATTCTCACATGTCCTATCCAAATCATTCATACGGGAAGCCTTTCTCTCTTTTAACAGACTGAGATCGTAACAGCTCTGCATGAACCGACTCCCAAACGCTGAATCATTAACTTGCTCGGATTTTTCCATGTTCATTTTGAGCACTTCTTTTCATTAACACTTCTTTTTCTCCATTAACACTTCTCATTTGCAGGCTGAGGCCATACCAGTAGCGCAAGGAACGATTTTCAAACCTGTGAGACCATCATTTTGCTGAACTTTTTCTTGAATGGCCGCCGATACTTTGTAATTTTTCTTATTCATACTCATTTGCAGGAAGAAGGTATCAAAAAATCTCAGGAACCATTACCGAAGCCTGTGAGATCAATTTTCACACTTCGCACCTTTGAATGTTCCCTGTTACGTCCGTTACCCGCTGTAGACCGTTGACAGCCAGAGATATCAGGAAGGTTTATTGGTCAAACCAACGGAGACAAAGTGATGAGAGAGAAAAGTAGTCACTGATAAATTACCGGGTCTATATACTGTGTTTACACCTAGTAGGTCATATCAGCGTTAAGTGATCTCAGCGTTCAGTGATCACAGCAATCTGTAGCTACCTAACAACTCCTTTCTTAGGAGCCTAACACCTCCCTTCTTGGGAGAAAATTACATACAGTACTGATATTTGACAATTGACGATAGGTTTTCTGACGCGGACCCACCTCGAGACGAGTTGTTGTGCGCGTCGATCGTCGAGCCTGGTAAAAGCCATGGCCGTTATCCGTTGATGGTACTTGCTCGGTGTGCTGTGTTCGTTCTGGTAAAAAGGTAGTTGATTGGAATGAAGGTGTCGATTGTAGTAGCAGGTCGAACATTTCAAAATGCGTAGCTACAGTAGCGCCCAGAAGTCTCCGGCGAAACGCTCTTACGCTTCCTCGTTCATAGGTTTTCTCCTAGTGGGGCAAATCGCGCGAAATTTTGATATGTTTAACCAAAGCATATCTCACACTATCCAATACTACTTGACTGCGAGCAGGAATATCCACATAACTAGGAAGGTGTTTTTTTAAGTAGTGACTTCGCTGAAAGCAAAGTTAACGACGTCTGCAGTTGTTCGCACGTTATTTGCGCTTTTCTCATCTATTGTGCTCGTACTCGTAGCGCTCGTACTCTTAGGACATCGCAAAAAGGAAAGAAGTTCCAAAAGGACCATCATCCGTATTTCCTGTAGATTCCGAGTTCGAGCTCTTCGGAATTTCTGGAACATGATCAGATTACAGGTAGTTAGGTGTAAATATTCGCAATACACCCATGCTACACATAATGAAATTTTGCATGATTACATCCAATAGGAAAGGATTTACTATTGAATAGGACAACTGAAAAAGCATTCGGCCGAAGACTTCTGAGCGCTTCTGTGTATCCTGGCGTTGCGTTAGAGCATCGTTGTAGTAGCGCAGTCGGAACTGATTGACATGTCGAACACAGACTTTGTTGCCGAGGTCTCCGCAGAGTACTTTCTCAACTGGTTTGAGTACTTTTCCACTCCATTCTACTCGATTCCCATAGTATTGACGCGCCAGAATTGGGTCTCCTGCGCTGAAAACACGCTTTCGAGCGCCATTGTGATTCCATTGAATGATCGCGCTTCGAGGTCTGCTGTGGGGTTGGCTCGAGCAGAGCTAGATTAGCCTGGTGTTTTTTCCGATAAAGAGTTTTGCCGGAGATTTGTTTCCGTCTGATGGACTTGGTTTGAGCTACTTCAAAAGAAAGGTCTGCAAATTTTCTGACGATGTTCCTTCTTTAAATTCCAGTGAGGCTTTTTCAAACGTGACACGAATCTTTTTGCTTGTCCATTAGATTGTAAATGATATGGCAGGGAGAGGACATGTTGGGTTCCGTGATTTGTGCAAAATCTTTTGAATCCATCCAAAGTGAGTTGCTAGATTAGTCTGGTGTTTTTTCCGATAAAGAGTTCTGCCGGAGATTCGTTTCCGTCTGATGGACTCGGTTTGAGCTACTTCGGAAGAAAGGTCTGCAAATTTTCTGGCGATGTTCCTTCATTAAAGGCACCGTTCACGATAAATTTAGGGTACCCTTTTTTGACGGGAATTCATAGAACTATTCTAGAATAAAGCGGTAACAACGAAAAAAGCGCAAAAAACGATGAACTAAAAGAAATAGAAAGGGTCAAAAAAGAGCCGGAAAGGGGGGTTGGACGAGTTTCACATTGGAAGAACGGCGGTTAAGGGAGTGTTCGGGCAAGTGCACGAAGGCGACGCAATGTCTGCAATAGCAGACAACACACCCAAGCAGACACATCGCTCCAATGCGAATGTGGTGAAGGACAATTAGAACTCGTAGTCAGCCTAGCGAGGGTCGGAGGCCTCCCGTCCCCCACTGTTCCTGCCCTTATTGTGCCCTATCCAGACCGTTTTCCGACCTCATTCCTGTACAAATGGCACCAGAGGGGGCGTCGAATTCAAACCATGTGCAGATCTCCGAAACCATTTTCGTGAACAGTGCCTTTAAATTCCAGTGAGGCTTTTTCAAACGTGACACGAATCTTTTTGCTTGTCCATTAGATTGTAAATGATATGGCAGGGAGAGGACATGTTGGGTTCCGTGATTTGTGCAAAATCTTTTGAATCATCCAAAGTGAGTTGTGTCCCGTTGTGAACAAGTGTCTCCAGGAGCTCATATCTTGCGGATGTTTTCTGCAAATGCATGACTGTGGCGTCGTCGTGATGCTCCTAGTGTTGAATATCTCCGGCGTAATCGACGTGGATTCGAGCCCAGGGTCCATTGGGTCGAGGCCAAGCCGCGTGACGTGATCGTAAGCCTAGCGACTGTAGAGCATTTAAAGGCACTGTTCACGAAAAAAGTGGTTTCGGAGATCTGCACATGGTTTGAATTCGACGCCCCCTCTGATAGCATTTGTGCAGGAATGAGGTCGGAAAACGGTCTGGATAGGGCACAATAAGGGCAGGAACATTGGGGGACGGGAGGCCTCCGCCCCTCGCTAGGCTGACTACGAAATCTAATTGCCGTTCATCACTTTCGCACTGGGCGAAGTTGTCTGCTTGGGTGTGTTGTCTGCTATTGCAGACATTGCGTCGCCTAACTGCACTCGCCCGAACACTCCCTTAACCGTCGTCTTTTCAATGTGAAATTCGTCCAACCCCCCTTTCCAGCTCTTTTTTGACCCTTTCTATTTCTTTTTGTTCATCGTTTTTTGCGCTTTTTTCATTGTTATCCTTTATTCTAGAGTAGTTCTATCAATTCCCGTCAAAAAAGGGTACCCTAAATTTATCGTAAACGATGCCTTTAATGCAGTGCTGCACAGTATTTCCAAAATCCTGGCCAATACCTGGAGCGCAGGCATAACTGTGTGCTGAGGCCTTCATGCGTGTGATTCCAGAATGTACACGTGACACGTTGGATCGGAATCGATTTGTTTAGTAAATTCATGCGAATGAAGGCATCTACGCTGGATTGTAGACTGCTTACGAAGACTAGACACTTGAATCTATATTCGTCGCACACTGCTAGCCTGGACTTGGCACATTCACGATTGACACATTCTGCATAGGTGACAAAGTCGTCGCTGTGGTCCTTGATCAGCTTCGTACAGGTGAAGGACAACTGAACAACGACCTCTGTGGTCCGAACAGGCTCAAGAGTGTTGAGATGGCTTCCTTGAATGTAAAATCGCGCTGTGTTTCAGGTAAAACATAAATGGAGTACCTACCATAAGCTTTTGCGTCGTGCTTGTTAAAAAGAGGTCAAACTCGAGTTGGCTCGTCGATCTGAGTGGTCTATGGTGAAAAATCTTGATGTCGTTGATGCCATGCTTCGAAGGTTGAATATCCGCGATTTGTCCTGTATACACAGCAAAACTTCTGCCTGGTTCCATTGCTTGGTGAAGCCGATTTCGCCATTTGTTGTCTTTTGAGAGCGTCCGTGAGTGCCATCAGTTGGAACTGTTGGTCCGACATTGTTGCCATAATACTGATCACCACTATCCATGTTCGACTCTCGATAAATCTTGGCATAGTTTTGCATTAATTTTATAAGATTTTAATAAAACCGACTGCCAAGATGGTAAATATTTTCTTATCAACTTACGTTTTGGCGTTATCGCCTTCCTCAGAGTTGGAAACCTGAAGATAAACGCTATCCATCCCTCATTCAACAATTCGACTCCAAAAACCGGTTCCCTAGACCTAATGTTTCCAAGTGGGCATGATAACCCTTACAACATTTAACCCACCTCCAACCACAACCGGTCGTTTAGACGACCGCCGCTAAACTGACCCAGAGGGACTAGGCGTAGCTTCAGATGATATGCCCTGTCCCTTCCGCCGTGATACCGGAGGCTTATAAAACCCACAGAGGTCAGAGAAAGGCGCGAGTTCACTAGCTACGGCTAGGCACTCGTCCTTTCTATTCATTTTTGGAGACCTAGCGTTGATGAAAAACGCTTCGAGTGTTTTCCACGCCGAAGTGAGGGGTTCTCGCAACAGAATCCTGACTGTAATTTTAAATACAGCACCTTTATGGGACTCTACTAGGTGAGCACCCAAGGGGATCTCCACCCTTGCTCGATTTGAACCCTCCAGATGTTCCTTGACCCTAACACACAGCGGTCGCCCAGTCTATCCTATATATTCCTCCTCGCATAGATTGCATGTGATCAGATGGATCACGCCTGGTGTCATGCAGTCACCCCCCTGTCCATTAGGGCAGGTGACGCAATTGGGAGTCAGGCAAAGTCGATCGTAGCAGCGGTTTCGAACCAGCCGCTGCTTAAGATTTTCAGGTGGGATCTCGACCACACGTACCATGTCCTTTGGACCACACCTGTGCAGCGCACTTCTTATTTCACAGCTCACAACATCACTAATATAGGGAATACAGAACGCTACTTTATCCAAACTGTCCATTCACAACATCACTAATATAGGGAATACAGAACGCTACTTCATCCAAACTGTCGATGACGGGGCTAAAGGACATGGTACGTGTGGTCGAGATCCCACCTGAAAATCTTAAGCAGCGGCTGGTTCGAAATCGCTGCTACGATCGACTTTGCCTGACTCCCAATTGCGTCACCTGCCCTAATGGACAGGAGGGTGACTGCATGACACCAGGCGTGATCTATCTAATCACAAGCAATCTATGCGAGGAGGAATATGTAGGGGAGACTGGGCGACCGCTGTGCGCTAGGGTCAAGGAACATCTGGAAGGTTTAAGTCGAGCAAGGGTGGATACCCCCTTGGGTGCTCACCGAGTAGAGTCCCATAAAGGTGCTGTATTCAAAATTACATTTAGGATTCTGTTGCGAGAACCCCTCACTTCGGCGCGAAAACACTCGAAGCGTTTTTCATCAACGCTAGGTCTCCAAAAATGAATATGAAGGACGAGTGCCTGGCCGTAGCTAGTGAACTCGCGCCGTTCTCTACCTCTGTGGGTTTTATAAGCCTCCGGTATCACGGCGGGAGGGATAGGGCATATCATCTAAAGCTACGCCAAGTCCCTCTGGGTCAGTTTAGCGGCGGTCGTCTAAACAACCGGTTGTGGTTGGAGGTGGGTTAAATGTTGTAAGGGTTATCATGCCCTCTTGGAAACACTGGGTCTAGGGAACCGGTTTTTGGAGTTGAATTGTTGAATGAGGGATGGATAGCGTTTATCTCTAGGTTTCCAACTCTGAGGAAGGCGATAACGCCGAAACGTAAGTTGATAAGAAACTATCTAACATCTTGGCAGTCGGTTTTATTAAAATCTTATAAAATTACTGATCACCACTGTTACGTCTTTGAGCCGCTGGTAGATGGTTGATAGCCAGAAATATCAGGAAGCTAGAGACATCAGGAGGCTCAAAGGTCGAACCTCCTGAGGCGAAGTGATGATAGAGAAAAGTTGTCGCTGATAAATTACTGGGTTTATAAATTGCTTTACACCTAGCAAATCATATCAGCGTTCAGTGATCTCAGTAATCTGTAAATACCCAACACTCTCCAAGAATCTTAGTGTAGACGATGTTTGAAAATAGCTCATAAAATAGTTAAATCACATATCCGATAACCGCCATTTAACTGCAAGCCTGCTAATATGGATATGCATACGTCTAATATGGAAATGTCATTCCTTCTGAACCCTCTTTAGTGGATGCAGAGTTTTATAGACTGTCCTTGATACGTCGTTAATTCAGGAATGGAGAGAGAAAAAAATATTTGTTAAGAGGGAAGTTGTAGAAGAACAAGAAACACGAAAGGTCTTCGAGGCAAGTTAAACGTGGTGATCAGGTTGACAAGAAAAGTGTCAGTGAAGTTACAAACGGGACCCTGCCCATGGCATCATTTTCCTACCAAAAGTGCACTATTTGCTATATAAATTATCACCGAACAGTAATTGTAATAACTTGATGTTCAAATCACATTTCTTCTTCATGAAGATACCAGGCGGCTACGCACGCTATTGCGTGCGCTGGGGGCTCTAGCCATAAAGAACGGAGCCACATAAGCTCATGATTTTCATTATAAACCTTTGCCATTTGAGCCTCTCCCCTAACACTTCTGTAGCGGCCATCTTTATGGGGTTCGGTGTGGAAATGAAAAGTACTCCGATGTATCTAAATCAAATACCTCTGCAGTCCATGTAGTCGAAGAAACTGTGTACTGGGCTGTGTGTGGACATGAAGAACAACTTTGAAACGTACCGACTTCGCCCACTCCTGGGATTTGACCACATTTGGTGCCACCCCGCCCACCTATGGGATTTGACCGCATTTGTTCTTTTACACCTTAACAACTTTTTGCCGCATCCCAGAACGCCTCTGAGCAAAGTTATAAATTTTGATCTAAGCCCCGCCCACTTCAGTGCCAACCCCGCCCACCTATGGGATTTGACCGCATTTGTTCTTTTACACCTTAACAACTTTTTGCCGCATCCCAGAACGCCTCTGAGCAAAGTTATAAATTTTTGATCTAAGTCCCGCCCACTTCGGTGCCAACCCCGCCCACCTATTGGATTTGACCACATTTGTTCTTTTACACCTTGACACCATTTTGCCGCATCCCAGAACGTTTCTGAGCAAAGTTTCGTTCATTTTTGAAAAGTATCTTCCGCCTCAGCGCACACCCCGCCCACCGTGGGCGGGGTGTGCGCTGAGGCGGAAGATACATGCCTAGCACGCGTAAGGTCCTGCCAACTCCTTTTACTTTTTTTCCTGTCCTCCGCGCCTCAATTGAATCGAGTTATGAATACATATGAAAAGTACCGCCCACAGCACGTGGGTCTCCCCCGTCGACTTTGTTGACCCAATCCTCACCTCTGAACATTTTTTCCGGCGTCTGGACCTTTTTCGAAGCCAAAATAAGACGTTTGGCTATTTGCACCGTCCATTCCGGCACTTGTCCCGCCACCTGTGGGCGGAGCTTCGCAGAGCTCCGGAATGGACGGTGCAAATAGCCAAACGTCTTATTTTGGCTTCGAAAAAGGTCCAGACGCCGGAAAAAATGTTCAGAGGTGAGGATTGGGTCAACAAAGTCGACGGGGGAGACCCACGTGCTGTGGGCGGAGCTGCCCCTATATGAGCGGTACTTTTCATATGTATTGTGCTCCGTTGATCTTATCCTAGGCTTCACCCATCTCTAACTTGCCCCACCTCTAAAGTTGTTTTTCAAGGGACTAAAGTTGTTTTTCGAGAGATACTGAATTTCACGTTGAACATACAGACAAACATACATACATACATACAAACAGACACACCAAACTTGTGGATTATATATAGAAGATAGCATTAGGTATACAGGGGCCCTCATCAAAACGTGTTAAATCAAAGTATGTCTGCCCTAAAAATTACCCTATGATTTTTTCATTGTTATTGCGTATTTTCTCACGACATCCTAATTGCAGGAACAGGCAGCTCCAGTAGCGCGAGAACCAACAACGAAGCCTTCCGAACCAGTACGGCTTTTGATGTTCTACAGCGTGGCGCCCCTCGATGTTGAGAGGGAAATTGTGTCGAAGCCTGTGAGAACATCTTTCACACTGACATTTGATTACCACCCCAAGTAACTTCCATGTTCACCTCTCTTGAAACCTGGGCATCTGTAGTATTATTAGTCAGTGATTCTGTGCCAAACAGGTTTATTAATCGTTGAACACTCATCGCCTGACGTTCTGACCAACTCGTCGTTATCGAAGGCGTGAAAGCTCCTCGAAACTGAAGTGTTACCTATCACGGCTCGACGGAGACCAGCTTTTGACTAGTTGCAACTCGGGCTGATAAACTTCCAACTAAGCAGAGACTTTTACAAGCCACTCACGCCTGCTCCACCAACAACGAACAGTTGCTAAACTTTAGTGACGATAAAGCAATTGAGGCAGCCAACACGACCTATTTATATTGTGGTATCGTGACGTGGCACGCATCAGGCTCAACCAACACAGCTCACGTAGAGGGATGTAAGGCAAGAGGTCACCAGTTATGTTCGTGCACTCATTCTTGTTATTGATGCTCGGATTTCGGGGTCTTATTCAGAAAGCCTCTATAGATATGCTGGCACCAGTACTGTTTTCGTGAGCTAGTGTCGTGCATTTAACGTCAAAGTCACAATCAGCATGACCTTCTCTTTTGTGCTTTCCAAAGGGTGCGATCGGGCAGTTCTTTCTTTTGCTAGCTGAATGTCCTTTCATACAGACGCATAACTGTCTCTCAGATTCTCCATTATAGAAGCATCACATGCCAAACATTGAAGTTGGTAAAACACAGCTCTTTGTGCAAAGTCTCCTACTTTTCCATATAGGCAGATCACGCAGTTATCCGTGATGCAAATTCGGTCATAGAGACGGTTTCTAACAAACTGACGTTTAATGTTGTGTCTTGGTGTATTAACCAAGAAAACGTTATTGGCTAGAAGCGCTCCTTCCAGGCATTGCTAAATAGCTGCGCTGAATCTGATTCAGATGGTAATGAAAATAAATCTTGTCTTCAGTTCTAAATAGAAAAGGCCTTGATCTGCTTTGTGTACCATGCTGCCGAGTTGTGTATCCACTGAGATTAGCTATTTGGTGTGGTAACCTTCTGGACTCTCCCCGCTCCTCGTTACGGCTGCACACCTCCACAGCCGTTCTGTACATGCCCCACAATACTGCGCTTCTGACAGCTCTTGGGTATGCCGACATTGCATGGATGATGATACTCTTGAAGCCTCCTTTTCCATACCATTTCACACTATATGTTCCAGTGGAAACCCATAACCGAGTATTCGGAAAGGGTAACCAGCTTGCGTGCAAGACTTTTCGGGTTGGCTTGGCTTATAGTAGTACCACCCCACGTTTTTCCCATTGAAAATGACTGTCTTCGAACACTTTCAATTTGCAGACTGAGGCCATACCAGTTGCGCAAGAGCCGATTCCCAAACCTGTGAGACCATTGCTTTACTGGTTTTCTTTTTGAATGGTCACCGACATTCTGTAATTTTTTTTATTCACATTTATTTACAGGAAGAAGGAATCAAGACAGCTCGTGAACCATCACCGAAACCTGTGAGTTCTGTCTTCAAATTGACTTCAATAGATCACCTCAAGTTTTTCACACTGACACTTCCCATTTACAGGCTGAGGCCATACCAGTAGCGCAAGAGCCGATTCCCAAACCTGTGAGACCATCATTTTTGTAGATTTGTTCTAAACTGCCGCCGATACTTTCTAGTTTTTCTGATTCATACTTATTTGCAGGAAGAAGGAATCAAGACAGCTCGTGAGCCATCACCGAAACCTGTGAGTCCTCTCTCCAAATTGACTTTTATATATCAACCCAAGTTTTTCCCACTGACACTTCTCATTTGCAGGCTGAGGCCGTACCAGTTGCGCAAGAGCCGGTTCCCAAACCTGTGAGACCATTGCTCTGCTGGGTTTCTTCTTGAATGGCCACCGACATTCTGTAATTTTTCTCATTCACACTTATTTGCAGGAAGAAGGAATCAAGACAGCTCGTGAACCATCACCGAAACCTGTGAGTTCTGTCTTCAAATTGACTTCAATAGATCACCTCAAGTTTTTCACATTGACACGTCCCATTTACAGGCTGAGGCCATACCAGCTGCGCAAGAGCCGATTCCCAAACCTGTGAGACCATTGCTTCACTGGTTTTCTTCTTGAATGGTCACCGACATCCTGTAATTTTTTTATTCACATTTATTTACAGGAAGAAGGAATCAAGACAGCTCAGGAGCCATCGCCGAAACCAGTGAGATCATTTTCACTTTTCGCACATTTGAATGCCCCCTGAAATAGTAGTGTAGGCGATGTTGCTATACTCGATTGAAATAGTTAAATCACATATACGATAATCGCCAATTGACTAGAAGGCTGCTAACATGGATATGCAGAAACTGCCATTAGTTCTGAACCTTTTCGAGCGGGTGCAGAATTTCATAGACTGCCCTTGATATGTCGTTTATTCAGGAACGAAGAGAAGAAAGAGCAATTGTTAAGAGGGAGGTCGTAGAAGAACAAGAAACACGAAAGGTCTTCGAGGCAAGTTAAACATGGTGATAAGGTTGTCAAGAATGTCAAGAAAAGTGTCAGTGAAATTACAAACGGGACCCTTCCAGTCGCATCATTTCTAATTTGATAATACTCTTTTAATTATCTCCTTGAACTACTAATTGTACAGATTAGGTGAACAACTCAGATATTTCTTCTACATGAAGATATAATATTAGGTGTGCAGAAAACTCTTAAAAACTTGTGAAATCAAAAATTGTCTGCCCCAGAAACTACTCCATGACTGTTTTTTGCTATTACTGGATGTTTTTTCTCAAGAAGCCCTGTTTGCAGGAACAGGCAGCTCCACTGGCGCGAGAACCAACTAAACCTCTGAAACCAGTACAGCTTTTGCCGTTCTATAGCGTAGCGGCCCTCGATGCTGAGCGGGAAATTGTTCCAAAGCCTGTGAGACCGGTTTTCATACTGACATTTAGATATCACTCCATGTTTTTTCTTTTGTAAATGGACTTTTCGAAACGCTGCTCATTTGCAGGCTGAGGCCGTACCAGTAGCGCAAGAGCCGATTCCCAAACCTGTGAGACCATCATTTTTGTAGATTTGTTCTGGACTGAAGCCGATACTTTCTAGTTTTTCTGATTCATACTTATTTGCAGGAAGAAGGAATCAAGACAGCTCGTGAGCCATCACCGAAACCTGTGAGTCCTCTCTCCAAATTGACTTTTATATATCAACCCAAGTTTTTCCCACTGACACTTCTCATTTGCAGGCTGAGGCCGTACCAGTTGCGCAAGAGCCGATTCCCAAACCTGTGAGACCACTGCTTTACTGGATTTCTTCTCGAATAGCCACCGACATGTAATTTTTCTGACTCATACTTATTTGCAGGAAGAAGGAATCAAGACAGCTCGTGAGCCATCACCGAAACCTGTGAGTTCTGTCTTCGAATTGACTTTAATATGACATCCCAAGTTTTTTCTTCTGAAACTTCTCATTTACAGGCCGAGGCCATACCAGTTGCGCAAGAGCCGGTTCCCAAACCTGTGAGACCATTGCTCTGCTGGGTTTCTTCTTGAATGGCCACCGACATTCTGTAATTTTTTCTCATTCACACTCATTTGCAGGAAGAAGGAATCAAGACAGCTCGTGAGCCATCACCGAAACCTGTGAGTCCTCTCTCCAAATTGACTTTTATATATCAACCCAAGTTTTTCCCACTGACACTTCTCATTTGCAGGCTGAGGCCGTAACAGGTGCGCAAGAGCCGATTCCCAAACCTGTGAGACCATTGCTTTAATGGATTTCTTCTCGAATAGCCACCGACATGTAATTTTTCTGACTCATACTTATTTGCAGGAAGAAGGAATCAAGACAGCTCGTGAGCCATCACCGAAACCTGTGAGTTCTGTCTTCGAATTGACTTTAATATGACATCCCAAGTTTTTTCTTCTGAAACTTCTCATTTACAGGCCGAGGCCATACCAGTTGCGCAAGAGCCGATTCCCAAACCTGTGAGACCATTGCTCTGCTGGGTTTCTTCTTGAATGGCCACCGACATTCTGTAATTTTTCTCATTCACACTCATTTGCAGGAAGAAGGAATCAAGACAGCTCGTGAACCATCACCGAAACCTGTGAGTTCTGTCTTCAAATTGACTTCAATAGATCACCTCAAGTTTTTCACATTGACACGTCCCATTTACAGGCTGAGGCCATACCAGCTGCGCAAGAGCCGATTCCCAAACCTGTGAGACCATTGCTTCACTGGTTTTCTTCTTGAATGGTCACCGACATCCTGTAATTTTTTTATTCACATTTATTTACAGGAAGAAGGAATCAAGACAGCTCAGGAGCCATCGCCGAAACCAGTGAGATCATTTTCACTTTTCGCACATTTGAATGCCCCCTGAAATAGTAGTGTAGGCGATGTTGCTATACTCGATTGAAATAGTTAAATCACATATACGATAATCGCCAATTGACTAGAAGGCTGCTAACATGGATATGCAGAAACTGCCATTAGTTCTGAACCTTTTCGAGCGGGTGCAGAATTTCATAGACTGCCCTTGATATGTCGTTTATTCAGGAACGAAGAGAAGAAAGAGCAATTGTTAAGAGGGAGGTCGTAGAAGAACAAGAAACACGAAAGGTCTTCGAGGCAAGTTAAACATGGTGATAAGGTTGTCAAGAATGTCAAGAAAAGTGTCAGTGAAATTACAAACGGGACCCTTCCAGTCGCATCATTTCTAATTTGATAATACTCTTTTAATTATCTCCTTGAACTACTAATTGTACAGATTAGGTGAACAACTCAGATATTTCTTCTACATGAAGATATAATATTAGGTGTGCAGAAAACTCTTAAAAACTTGTGAAATCAAAAATTGTCTGCCCCAGAAACTACTCCATGACTGTTTTTTGCTATTACTGGATGTTTTTT
Source organism: Haemonchus contortus (assembly GCA_000469685.2). Classification (NCBI taxonomy): domain Eukaryota; kingdom Metazoa; phylum Nematoda; class Chromadorea; order Rhabditida; family Trichostrongylidae; genus Haemonchus; species Haemonchus contortus. The sequence continues at coordinate 7,907,941 of LS997563.1, forward strand.
CTCAAGAAGCCCTGTTTGCAGGAACAGGCAGCTCCACTGGCGCGAGAACCAACTAAACCTCTGAAACCAGTACAGCTTTTGCCGTTCTATAGCGTAGCGGCCCTCGATGCTGAGCGGGAAATTGTTCCAAAGCCTGTGAGACCGGTTTTCATACTGACATTTAGATATCACTCCATGTTTTTTCTTTTGTAAATGGACTTTTCGAAACGCTGCTCATTTGCAGGCTGAGGCCGTACCAGTAGCGCAAGAGCCGATTCCCAAACCTGTGAGACCATCATTTTTGTAGATTTGTTCTGGACTGAAGCCAATACTTTCTAGTTTTTCTGATTCATACTTATTTGCAGGAAGAAGGAATCAAGACAGCTCGTGAGCCATCACCGAAACCTGTGAGTCCTCTCTCCAAATTGACTTTTATATATCAACCCAAGTTTTTCCCACTGACACTTCTCGTTTGCAGGCTGAGGCCGTACCAGTTGCGCAAGAGCCGATTCCCAAACCTGTGAGATTACTGCTTTACTGGATTTCCTTCTCGAATAGCCACCGACTTGTAATTTTTCTGACTCATACTTATTTGCAGGAAGAAGGAATCAAGACAGCTCGTGAGCCATCACCGAAACCTGTGAGTTCTGTCTTCGAATTGACTTTAATATGACATTCCAAGTTTTTTCTTCTGAAACTTCTCATTTACAGGCCGAGGTCATACCAGTTGCGCAAGAGCCGGTTCCCAAACCTGTGAGACCATTGCTCTGCAGGGTTTCTTCTTGAATGGCCACCGACATTCTGTAATTTTTTCTCATTCACACTCATTTGCAGGAAGAAGGAATCAAGACAGCTCGTGAGCCATCACCGAAACCTGTGAGTCCTCTCTCCAAATTGACTTTTATATGTATATCAACCCAAGTTTTTCCCACTGACACTTCTCATTTGCAGGCTGAGGCCGTACCAGTTGCGCAAGAGCCGATTCCCAAACCTGTGAGACCACTGCTTTACTGGATTTCTTCTTGAATAGCCACCGACATTCTGTAATTTTTTCTCATTCACACTCATTTGCAGGAAGAAGGAATCAAGACAGCTCGTGAGCCATCACCGAGCCCTGTGAGTCCTCTCTCCAAATTGACTTTTATATATCAACCCAAGTTTTTCCCACTGACACTTCTCATTTGCAGGCTGAGGTCATACCAGTTGCGCAAGAGCCGATTCCCAAACCTGTGAGACCATTGCTTTACTGGATTTCTTCTTGAATAGCCACCGACATTCTGTAATTTTTTCTCATTCACACTTATTTGCAGGAAGAAGGAATCAAGACAGCTCGTGAACCATCACCGAAACCTGTGAGTTCTGTCTTCAAATTGACTTCAATAGATCACCTCAAGTTTTTCACATTGACACGTCCCATTTACAGGCTGAGGCCATACCAGCTGCGCAAGAGCCGATTCCCAAACCTGTGAGACCATTGCTTCACTGGTTTTCTTCTTGAATGGTCACCGACATCCTGTAATTTTTTTATTCACATTTATTTACAGGAAGAAGGAATCAAGACAGCTCAGGAGCCATCGCCGAAACCAGTGAGATCATTTTCACTTTTCGCACATTTGAATGCCCCCTGAAATAGTAGTGTAGGCGATGTTGCTATACTCGATTGAAATAGTTAAATCACATATACGATAATCGCCAATTGACTAGAAGGCTGCTAACATGGATATGCAGAAACTGCCATTAGTTCTGAACCTTTTCGAGCGGGTGCAGAATTTCATAGACTGCCCTTGATATGTCGTTTATTCAGGAACGAAGAGAAGAAAGAGCAATTGTTAAGAGGGAGGTCGTAGAAGAACAAGAAACACGAAAGGTCTTCGAGGCAAGTTAAACATGGTGATAAGGTTGTCAAGAATGTCAAGAAAAGTGTCAGTGAAATTACAAACGGGACCCTTCCAGTCGCATCATTTCTAATTTGATAATACTCTTTTAATTATCTCCTTGAACTACTAATTGTACAGATTAGGTGAACAACTCAGATATTTCTTCTACATGAAGATATAATATTAGGTGTGCAGAAAACTCTTAAAAACTTGTGAAATCAAAAATTGTCTGCCCCAGAAACTACTCCATGACTGTTTTTTGCTATTACTGGATGTTTTTTCTCAAGAAGCCCTGTTTGCAGGAACAGGCAGCTCCACTGGCGCGAGAACCAACTAAACCTCTGAAACCAGTACAGCTTTTGCCGTTCTATAGCGTAGCGGCCCTCGATGCTGAGCGGGAAATTGTTCCAAAGCCTGTGAGACCGGTTTTCATACTGACATTTAGATATCACTCCATGTTTTTTCTTTTGTAAATGGACTTTTCGAAACGCTGCTCATTTGCAGGCTGAGGCCGTACCAGTAGCGCAAGAGCCGATTCCCAAACCTGTGAGACCATCATTTTTGTAGATTTGTTCTAAACTGCCGCCGATACTTTCTAGTTTTTCTGATTCATACTTATTTGCAGGAAGAAGGAATCAAGACAGCTCGTGAGCCATCACCGAAACCTGTGAGTCCTCTCTCCAAATTGACTTTTATATATCAACCCAAGTTTTTCCCACTGACACTTCTCGTTTGCAGGCTGAGGCCGTACCAGTTGCGCAAGAGCCGATTCCCAAACCTGTGAGATTACTGCTTTACTGGATTTCCTTCTCGAATAGCCACCGACTTGTAATTTTTCTGACTCATACTTATTTGCAGGAAGAAGGAATCAAGACAGCTCGTGAGCCATCACCGAAACCTGTGAGTTCTGTCTTCGAATTGACTTTAATATGACATCCCAAGTTTTTTCTTCTGAAACTTCTCATTTACAGGCCGAGGCCATACCAGTTGCGCAAGAGCCGATTCCCAAACCTGTGAGACCACTGCTTTACTGGATTTCTTCTTGAATAGCCACCGACATTCTGTAATTTTTTCTCATTCACACTCATTTGCAGGAAGAAGGAATCAAGACAGCTCGTGAGCCATCACCGAAACCTGTGAGTCCTCTCTCCAAATTGACTTTTATATATCAACCCAAGTTTTTCCCACTGACACTTCTCATTTGCAGGCTGAGGCCGTACCAGTTGCGCAAGAGCCGATTCCCAAACCTGTGAGACCACTGCTTTACTGGATTTCTTCTTGAATAGCCACCGACATTCTGTAATTTTTTCTCATTCACACTCATTTGCAGGAAGAAGGAATCAAGACAGCTCGTGAGCCATCACCGAAACCTGTGAGTCCTCTCTCCAAATTGACTTTTATATATCAACCCAAGTTTTTCCCACTGACACTTCTCATTTGCAGGCTGAGGCCATACCAGTTGCGCAAGAGCCGATTCCCAAACCTGTGAGACCATTGCTTTACTGGATTTCTTCTTGAATAGCCACCGACATTCTGTAATTTTTCTCATTCACACTTATTTGCAGGAAGAAGGAATCAAGACAGCTCGTGAACCATCACCGAAACCTGTGAGTTCTGTCTTCAAATTGACTTCAATAGATCACCTCAAGTTTTTCACATTGACACGTCCCATTTACAGGCTGAGGCCATACCAGCTGCGCAAGAGCCGATTCCCAAACCTGTGAGACCATTGCTTCACTGGTTTTCTTCTTGAATGGTCACCGACATCCTGTAATTTTTTTATTCACATTTATTTACAGGAAGAAGGAATCAAGACAGCTCAGGAGCCATCGCCGAAACCAGTGAGATCATTTTCACTTTTCGCACATTTGAATGCCCCCTGAAATAGTAGTGTAGGCGATGTTGCTACACTCGATTGAAATAGTTAAATCACATATACGATAATCGCCAATTGACTAGAAGGCTGCTAACATGGATATGCAGAAACTGCCATTAGTTCTGAACCTTTTCGAGCGGGTGCAGAATTTCATAGACTGCCCTTGATATGTCGTTTATTCAGGAACGAAGAGAAGAAAGAGCAATTGTTAAGAGGGAGGTCGTAGAAGAACAAGAAACACGAAAGGTCTTCGAGGCAAGTTAAACATGGTGATAAGGTTGTCAAGAATGTCAAGAAAAGTGTCAGTGAAATTACAAACGGGACCCTTCCAGTCGCATCATTTCTAATTTGATAATACTCTTTTAATTATCTCCTTGAACTACTAATTGTACAGATTAGGTGAACAACTCAGATATTTCTTCTACATGAAGATATAATATTAGGTGTGCAGAAAACTCTTAAAAACTTGTGAAATCAAAAATTGTCTGCCCCAGAAACTACTCCATGACTGTTTTTTGCTATTACTGGATGTTTTTTCTCAAGAAGCCCTGTTTGCAGGAACAGGCAGCTCCACTGGCGCGAGAACCAACTAAACCTCTGAAACCAGTACAGCTTTTGCCGTTCTATAGCGTAGCGGCCCTCGATGCTGAGCGGGAAATTGTTCCAAAGCCTGTGAGACCGGTTTTCATACTGACATTTAGATATCACTCCATGTTTTTTCTTTTGTAAATGGACTTTTCGAAACGCTGCTCATTTGCAGGCTGAGGCCGTACCAGTAGCGCAAGAGCCGATTCCCAAACCTGTGAGACCATCATTTTTGTAGATTTGTTCTAAACTGCCGCCGATACTTTCTAGTTTTTCTGATTCATACTTATTTGCAGGAAGAAGGAATCAAGACAGCTCGTGAGCCATCACCGAAACCTGTGAGTCCTCTCTCCAAATTGACTTTTATATATCAACCCAAGTTTTTCCCACTGACACTTCTCATTTGCAGGCTGAGGCCGTACCAGTTGCGCAAGAGCCGATTCCCAAACCTGTGAGACCACTGCTTTACTGGATTTCCTTCTCGAATAGCCACCGACTTGTAATTTTTCTGACTCATACTTATTTGCAGGAAGAAGGAATCAAGACAGCTCGTGAGCCATCACCGAAACCTGTGAGTTCTGTCTTCGAATTGACTTTAATATGACATTCCAAGTTTTTTCTTCTGAAACTTCTCATTTACAGGCCGAGGTCATACCAGTTGCGCAAGAGCCGATTCCCAAACCTGTGAGACCATTGCTTTACTGGATTTCTTCTTGAATAGCCACCGACATTCTGTAATTTTTTCTCATTCACACTCATTTGCAGGAAGAAGGAATCAAGACAGCTCGTGAGCCATCACCGAAACCTGTGAGTCCTCTCTCCAAATTGACTTTTATATATCAACCCAAGTTTTTCCCACTGACACTTCTCATTTGCAGGCTGAGGCCGTACCAGTTGCGCAAGAGCCGATTCCCAAACCTGTGAGACCATTGCTTTACTGGATTTCTTCTTGAATAGCCACCGACATTCTGTAATTTTTTCTCATTCACACTCATTTGCAGGAAGAAGGAATCAAGACAGCTCGTGAGCCATCACCGAAACCTGTGAGTCCTCTCTCCAAATTGACTTTTATATATCAACCCAAGTTTTTCCCACTGACACTTCTCATTTGCAGGCTGAGGCCGTACCAGTTGCGCAAGAGCCGATTCCCAAACCTGTGAGACCATTGCTCTGCTGGGTTTCTTCTTGAATGGCCACCGACATTCTGTAATTTTTCTCATTCACACTTATTTGCAGGAAGAAGGAATCAAGACAGCTCGTGAACCATCACCGAAACCTGTGAGTTCTGTCTTCAAATTGACTTCAATAGATCACCTCAAGTTTTTCACATTGACACGTCCCATTTACAGGCTGAGGCCATACCAGCTGCGCAAGAGCCGATTCCCAAACCTGTGAGACCATTGCTTCACTGGTTTTCTTCTTGAATGGTCACCGACATCCTGTAATTTTTTTATTCACATTTATTTACAGGAAGAAGGAATCAAGACAGCTCAGGAGCCATCGCCGAAACCAGTGAGATCATTTTCACTTTTCGCACATTTGAATGCCCCCTGAAATAGTAGTGTAGGCGATGTTGCTATACTCGATTGAAATAGTTAAATCACATATACGATAATCGCCAATTGACTAGAAGGCTGCTAACATGGATATGCAGAAACTGCCATTAGTTCTGAACCTTTTCGAGCGGGTGCAGAATTTCATAGACTGCCCTTGATATGTCGTTTATTCAGGAACGAAGAGAAGAAAGAGCAATTGTTAAGAGGGAGGTCGTAGAAGAACAAGAAACACGAAAGGTCTTCGAGGCAAGTTAAACATGGTGATAAGGTTGTCAAGAATGTCAAGAAAAGTGTCAGTGAAATTACAAACGGGACCCTTCCAGTCGCATCATTTCTAATTTGATAATACTCTTTTAATTATCTCCTTGAACTACTAATTGTACAGATTAGGTGAACAACTCAGATATTTCTTCTACATGAAGATATAATATTAGGTGTGCAGAAAACTCTTAAAAACTTGTGAAATCAAAAATTGTCTGCCCCAGAAACTACTCCATGACTGTTTTTTGCTATTACTGGATGTTTTTTCTCAAGAAGCCCTGTTTGCAGGAACAGGCAGCTCCACTGGCGCGAGAACCAACTAAACCTCTGAAACCAGTACAGCTTTTGCCGTTCTATAGCGTAGCGGCCCTCGATGCTGAGCGGGAAATTGTTCCAAAGCCTGTGAGACCGGTTTTCATACTGACATTTAGATATCACTCCATGTTTTTTCTTTTGTAAATGGACTTTTCGAAACGCTGCTCATTTGCAGGCTGAGGCCGTACCAGTAGCGCAAGAGCCGATTCCCAAACCTGTGAGACCATCATTTTTGTAGATTTGTTCTAAACTGCCGCCGATACTTTCTAGTTTTTCTGATTCATACTTATTTGCAGGAAGAAGGAATCAAGACAGCTCGTGAGCCATCACCGAAACCTGTGAGTCCTCTCTCCAAATTGACTTTTATATATCAACCCAAGTTTTTCCCACTGACACTTCTCATTTGCAGGCTGAGGCCGTACCAGTTGCGCAAGAGCCGATTCCCAAACCTGTGAGACCACTGCTTTACTGGAATTCCTTCTCGAA